>NW_019059831.1:375784-419987 GCF_000696155.1 Zootermopsis nevadensis
AGGAGTGGCCATATTGAATTTTCTTTATACCCGGACATGTATGTACTTGTAACTGGTGTAATAGAACTCCGTCAGTCCGCTAGATGTCAGAGTAGTAGTGCCTCCAGCGGGTTCAAGGTTTAGGTCCACTCTTTTAAGTCAAGGCCTACTTCAAGCTTAAGTGGTTGTTACACGTTTCCATACTCAGAAACTCGTGGGAGATTTTCTTATTTTCCGTCCGCATTGAAACAATTTTCAATTTAATGTTGCTGTGTGAGTTAATGAAGTCATATTTGATAAGCCTTTTATGTAGGTCAAATCTAACTACGAGACGTTCAGATCACTGTGATAAAAATCTGGTATCGGTTGTACGTAATTGGGGGTTATATTGGACCGAAGCAGGTCGAACTGACTATGAGACGCGTCTCCTATCTCGCTTCCAGTTGAGTTAAAATTTAGGTAGGATTTGAGGTTTGCATAGTCATCTTCCGATTGAAATTTGTTCGGAGAGGAAACGTGGATGAATGTTAGCATCCTCAAAACTGTGCGTTCATTTTGTACACCTTGCTGGACCTGAGAGAGAGAAAAAATTGAAATGCTGGGGAAAACGACATACTGAAGAATTTTATGATTTCTACGCTTCACCAATTAAGATTATGAGATCCTATTATTAGGGCGATGAAACGAGGAGGATCAGAATAACAGGATATGTAACGCACAGTTTGAAAATGTGTCTAAAATTGTTAGTTTTGAAACATGAATGGAAGGGAATATATGATCAATATATGAGAGGGTGATATTAAAAGAAGATCTTAAAATGATAGTACGTTAGGTTTCTTATAGCCCACTCTAATAAAATTTCGGGTTCTACAAAGGGCAGGGTGTTTCTTTCCCGGTTGAACGACTGTGAGCTTCGCAAGAAGGATATGTTCAATTGTGTGCGTTGCACATGGTCGTATAGGAATTATTTCTGTAACTCTCTTTATGCCAGTATGGATAATGCCCGTCTTTCTAACAATGGAAATTTGCAGCAATCTAAATGGGCTCGTTTTTCATCACGCCGTTTTACTGTGAATGAAGTTGTGAAGATTTCTTGTACACAAAATTAACTTCATATAGTGCCTTGGAGTAATGTTCGTGGAATTGTCTTAGAAGGTTGCAATAATTCTTCAGGTTGGCGTCGCTTGCCCTAAGCTTATTAATGTTATGGCTAAACTTCGGTGTGATAAACGAAAATAACTTTTAACCAATGAAATGGATGCTTTCGTCATGTATAATTTATTTACATCGTTCCACACCGAGTTACCAATGAATTACAAGTTTAAACTCCTAACAAAGTGTCTCAGATAGCCTTTAGTTGTGACAATGTAAGTTATCCTTCTGATTCTGGATCTTATTTAAAGATTTCTATGGCAACGAATGGCCGCACTGTAGCTCAGGCGGTGAGTAGCAGGTTTCTCGCCACTGAGGTCCAAGTTCGCACCCTGGGATTTGTGATGGAAAAAGCGGTACTGATACAGGTTTCTTTCTTTTCTTCCGATGTTTCACATTTATTTATGTATAATGTGGGGGGGGGGTTAATGGGCCCGCTAGTGGACGCAGTTTTCACAAAAATACAGTCTCACCGCATTTTAACACCTTACAAATTGTAACTAATCATTTGTTCTGCTTAAAACCCACATCTTTTCGCATTAAAAATCTTCATGCATTTCTTAAATTTCATACGCGTTCTGTATGTGCCGCCCATCTCGTCGAAGTTGATTCGATCGCTCTGCTAATATCTAACAGAGGGTACAAATGTTGAAGTTCCTAATTATTTCGTTCCTCAGTTGTCCGCTTTTCCACTGTGTTTGATACAAACGTCATTCTCAACAACTTGTATTCAGGCATTCTCCTTCTGTATGGAGATTTCGTTATAACGCCGAGTAGTTCGGTAAGTCCACCAAAATCAGAGACGTACTTGCTGGCTCCATCATAAGTGCGATAAACAAGTATCTCTGCAACGTCGGAAAGCTTCCACGACACTACACGGCGATGCAACTTAGAAGATCTTTACATACCCGGCCTTGAGAGCCTTAAATCCCTTTTGTCCTCAATCTGTGTTTTCTTACATACAAGTAAATGTACAGTTATTACAAAATATGACTCTCAGTAACCATGACTACTAATGCTGCACCATGCAATCTTGGAAGGATGTCAACAAGTGGACTGATCTGAAGATGAATTTTTTTTCTGGGTTGTTGTGCCGTGTAGTCTGACAAAAGTTAACAGACATTTCAGAGTAGCTTACTGCCTCCATCATCACCCTGTACATTTCGTAGATCTCTGACCCTGGGGGGAAGGACAGAGGTTTTTGCGAGAAATGTTAGTTCGACTCAGCAGGGCTGGGAGAGTGACAAATCTGTTTACAGTCGATTGTTCTGCATGTAGCACCCCCGTTGTGATGGTCAGCAAACCTTGTTTGACCACGCAACACGACAGACCTCCGGGGCGACAGAACTGACCCCCCAAAAAAGAATTCCAACAGCAATAAACAGCAAGTAGGAAGATACCTATTTTTTTTAAGACAGCAGTTTTGGAGGTTTCTTCCAAGCCACACAAAAGTTCAGAGAAAGTCGGACAGCCTATTTGTTATCTCAACTACTAATAGGTTAACATAAAAATGCCTTTCATACGGTTATATGCTTTAAGAACTACATTTTACGACCCCAATGGTATGCCCAGTGTTTTATACTGAGGGAAAAATTAGGTCTTGTACACGCATGTAGCTCGTATGTTACGTCTTTATGTAGATAATTTCAGACTCTATGAAGGTGAATCATTGAAAAGCTAATAATTGCTCAGGTTGTCAATAAATTCCTGTCCTTACTGATATTCGAACGGTAATTATCGTTTTCAGCCCAACATTGAACCCAATCTACAAACAGGCGAGTCAACTCTTCACCTACATATATTTATTCCTTTAAGAACCATTTTAATATTATTATCCCATCTACGCCTATGCATGTCACGGAGTTCCATTCGTTCAGGTTTCCCGACTGAAATATTATAAGCTCTTAACCAGACAACGAGAAACCTGGAAAATAAAAATTCTGTGCAAGGGGAATAATATTATGTTCAGGAGCACATATTCAAAATTTAAAAAAAAATTGTTTAAACAAGTGGTAAAATAAAGATATTGAGACAAGCATGAGCTAAGAGACAAAAGACCAGTAAACGTTGTGGATATGAGAACTGCAAGGCCAGAGACTGGATAAAAGAAAGTTATGAAAGACACTGAAGGACGAGAATACTGCATGAACCCATAGGATGAGATAGAAATACCATAGAATGGGAGGTAACAAGTTGCCGAAGAATAAGATGAAAACTAAATAGATGTGTGAAAGGGGATTTCAGGCCTCCGCAGGCATTAGTTTCAGTAACCAGTGAAGACAAGAAGAATTTCTTCTGATCTTCAAAACATTCTTTAGTTTCTATGACTATTTTAAAGCCCTGTGTCTATCAATAAACGTATTTTTAAGAAAGCTGTAACAAGTATGATGTGAAATCTTCCTCAGACATCCAGTTCTGTTCTCGGGGTGTGGTTGAGGTGCAGTGGTCCCCGAGCCCACCCACGTAATGACAACAACACGACATAATACGAAACTTTGTTCTTCCTCCGCGGTGCAACTCCAACTGCAGAATCGGCCGAGCTGGTCGCTTGACTGGATTTACTCCCCAAACCGTGTTCATGTCATTGCACGCAGAAAAAGCATCTCACAAGATGCGCGTCATCGTGCTTTTTTAACAATAATTCGCGGCCAATAAAATTACATTATATAAAAAAGATAGAGAATTGGAATTAGAAACTGTTATTTTGGAAACACTGTTACTTTGGAGACGTCAGAGGGAGAATAACATTTAGAACTTCTTTGAAATTCAACAATTAATTCCATGGATCTTCCTCGGAAAGTTAATAATTACTCAGTTCTTCGATAAATTACATAAAGAGAGAAGGTTTATCTGAATTTGAATATCATTCTCCGATTTAAGGATTGTGACTTCAACTGAACTCTTCCCCCCACTGCTTTGCGTGCAGTTTTGAATTCCCCTATTGCTGGTTCAATAGTTAGATCGTTAGTTCGCTAGCCAGGATGGAGCGTCATAGCTAAGAATACTTTTTAACCTGACATTTAGCACAAGAGTTGTATCAATTTGAAACATTAAATTAATACTAATCTGTAATTTGTGATGTAATAAGAGTGAATTAATTGACTTTTCGCGTTTACAATAGATGCTATTTTGTGCTATGCTTTTCTTGATGCTATTTCTTCCAAAAGTGTCCATGACTTCAAAGCTGTTAATAAATAATAAAACAAAAGACACTAAATTTCTACCCCAGTTAAGGAACACAAATATATTTGAAATGTATACCGTGCAGTTTCAATCCATATTATGAAAACTGTGTGCAAGTGAAACCCTAGAATGCAAAATCAATAGGCTTATCCATGTTATTTTTATTTCTGAAATTGCTTTTATTGAAGCAGTGAACTAATTGCATTCACTTTTCCAAGAATATCTCAATGTTTCAAAATATAACATAGATAACATCCCATGCTAAAAGATGTGGTTGCACTCCACTTTTGTATGTTTTGCGGGGATTCAAGGATTCCCCAGAAGGAACAAATGTATACAACCACTATACACAGTAAGGTCTAATATGTGCTCGAAATCGATTTCAGTATACTCACTTGTTATGTCGAACCACGTCATGTAGTTGCCACTTTGTGTTCGTGTTAAAGTATCTCGACTTGTCACTGCAGTTTGAGATTGTTCCCAACAAAAACGCCAATCCACAACAATATCCACAAAAGTGTAACTGTTTATGATTTTGTTTCAAAAGTCGGTTTACAATGTTTTAATTCCCGTTTAAACTATCGGGCCAACTGTGTTTACGAAAGCCAGTTATTGGATATTTTCTTGAGACAGCTGATTTCATCACACAACTTTGCCTTGTATTTTTCTAATTTTTATTTTAATATTATACTTCTATCTGCATTCAAGTCCCCAAAGTAATCTATTTTCTTAAAGTTTTTCTACAAAAAAAATTCTGTGAATTTATCGTTTCTCCCATACGTTCTACCTGTCCTGTCAGTATTGCACCGATTATTTTAAGGCTAATAACATTTAGTGAAGAACAAATATTACGATGCTTGTCATGTCGTAATTTAATCCACCATTATCTTCCTCATACACATCATCGCATAACACTGTTTTCAATCGCACTCGGTCTACGCTTCTCCGTTACAGTGACTGATCAACATTTGTCATGACTTCAGATGCGTATTTGTGTAAAAGAGCAGATTTTCTGTGGTGGAGTTTCTGCAGTGCGGGGAAGAGGGGCCGACTCCACGAACTGTCTGTCTGTGTACCAGTACACAGCGCAATAAACCCTGCAGGATAACAAAATGTCTCGTCATCCCTTCGAGTCATCACTCACTGTCATGCTTTGAACAAACAGCCGGCCACTGTCCGAAATGTCTTTATCTTGGTTTTCCTTTTTGCTTTAGAAAAGGAGACAAGAACATTCATAAACAAAACTATTGCTTTCAAATTTGAAGAATAAATTTCGCTTAGAAACCAAATGCTTGCTTTTACACGCCTACGCTTAGTGTCTGAAGCTGTTCGCTTTATCACCAGTGGAACAGAAATGGAAAAGACTATTCCAATTTGGTGTCCATATTTGTTTTTTCAAACGTTAACATTACCCTTCACATGCATAGATGTTTGGTCTTAGGGTTAGCTCAACCAGGGGGCCTAAACACATAGGTTTTCTGTCCTTATTTCCCGTTTTCTTATTTGATGACAAAAGCAAAATCCTACTTGCAAAGCACTATAATTTTATAATTATACAATTAAGAAGTTTTACGAAGTCAAAAAGAGAAATTTAACACTATTTAATGCTCCATCATCAGTTATCTTCAAACTTCAACGTAGATAGAGTTCTATTTAATATGACGGCCGGCTAGTTTCTGCTAAGTGACCTCCTCAGTATTGTCTCTGAGGTCATTTCAGAATCGGATTTCGACAGACTGACTGACAATCTGAACACCTGTCGTTGTTGTGTCTGGATATATACGATATATATATATATATACGTAGTTAAGAGAAATGTTTGTCATTAATTGTAATTATGTATGATTAATAATAATTAACTCTACGTGCGCCTCCGACTTTCAACTTTCATGTTTTAATACACCGGTTGTTTATCTTTTGTTGAATACCAATTATTTTCTTCACGAAACATTACCACAACATACCATAAACACAATGACCTCACTTACCACGAACAACATTGCAATCCGAGAGAGCGCACAGCAAATGAATGAAGCTGATTGGGCACATGACACTACATGCACAAAAGCGTCCAAAATTCAGGCGTCATCGTTCGTGTCGAGCATTTTAGACGAGGTACGTGAGGCGGTTGGAATAATTAGGGATACTGTTCTGTACTACATCGAGGATCTCTGTGGAATCACCGTATCCCTTTCTTTAACGCGTAAATGACACTTCCCGTCCAAACTGATAGGCTCTTATTCACATAGAAACATTATCTTTTGGCCATTATTTGAAGGAGCATAGTTCCATATACTCGTTTCGTGCAGTACTATTCCTCGCTATTAATAGGTTTACGAGCTGTCTGGCTAAGGATGTGTTTTTCTTCAGTCACTCTAGCCAGATGATGGGAGAGATGCATTTAAATAGTGGCAGGACATCTTCCTTCCAAATAATTACATACTCGCTATTAGTGATCGTCTTCCCATACCATTCGATATTAAATAACTTCTATAGTTGTTACAGTTCGGATAAATTTCTTAAGAATCAATCATTAATGAAGTATAAAGAAATAGTAATTTTTGGTAATCAGCGGTGTTTCTTTATGTCTTGATTTCAGAACACATTCTTTAAAAGTGTTCAGCACTCATATGACGGGCATTGAAAGGCCTCCGTAATCATAATTACTTGTTTCACACCTTATAGTTAATAGTTCGAAAGTTTTCATAAGTTTGTATTTGTCAATTTCTCCTTATTTATCATTTTACAATTGATTTTTCTAAGTCTTGCCGTGGTTGGATTCTTGCAAGGTTGGCCCTTCAATTATTACCGGTTGTTTGGAGACGTTTCATCACATGCGTATGATGCAGCATGCAAGCATGAAGGACCACTTTCAAAAAGACCTGTCTCACTCTTAGAGTGGACAGTATTAATATAGTAGTTTGATTTCGAAACTTTGTATCTCCATGATTTTTTGTTGTTCTTGCAATACAGATTAAATCAAGAAGGATTAAAAGATTTGTAAATGTAGCGCGTATTGAGGAAACGAGAAATATATACTGTAGAATATTTTGTCATAAAACTTTATTTAAGAATTAACACTTTGGGTACACAGAAGGGAGAGTAATATTAAAATGGATCACGCCAGTAAACACTTTGAGAAAATTCGAACAGGATTCTACCAAACCAGTATAGGATAAAGTAATGAGAATATGTGAAGACTGTAAGAAACATTTATATTGTGAAAATAACTGGAAATGACTTGATTGGCTAAGCAATTAATTAATTAATTGGCCTAGAAACCTCTGTACCATCACCACTTTGAAAATATTTGGAAGACGGAACACGGTGCTCCGGAGTTACCAACTGCTGCTGATATTTTGAATGTCGACTCTATGATTAACGAATGCTTTCACCGGTGATTGATGCATGTGTGTGCAACGTATGATTGTGACGTCACGATATTTGATGATCTTCCGATTGCAGTGCCGTTGTTTTCGACTCCCGCTCACATGTGATGTTGGTGCTACTTGGTCTCTCTTTTCAGAAGAATGATAAATTGATCTGACTGATAATTATTCACATCAGCCCCCAGCCTGTAGCTGGACTCCCCCCCCCCCTCCACCCGCTCTCAGATCTGACGGTTGTCAAATTGTTTGACATAGTCCGTGTACAGCTTGTGCTAATTGCGAGTAATCCCATTTTGAACCGTTATCTGATCAAGTTTGATTTTTATAACGTATTTTAAATTAATATAATTTTATTGTGTTTTGTAAAAGTGAACATGGTAATGAATGTTTCCATAAAAGGAGTAGTTTAGTGAATATTTAACTCTGTATCAGGCTGTAAAGAAGGCTGTGCGTCATGGAGTTATCTAATTTCATTCGATTGGGTCATTCATCAAATCGGTCTCTTTCCTTTAGGTTTTCCGTCTAAAATTCTATATGCATTTCTCATGTAGCCCGCGTTTTACATTTCATTATCCTGACAATACTAGAGCAATTTTCTCCAAGACGGGCAAATGCATTTGTAACATCGTCACTAGATAGGTGCTGGTGGATAGCTTCACGCTCTGACCGCTTCATACACTAAGAAAGAACCCGATTAGCTGTTGGGTACAAGGCTGGGTGTGCCCCAGACCCAGTCTGACAGAGAAAGTAATTCATAGGTCGCCCGTTTTGGAGAAAGTATTAAATATAAATATGCGTGAATAGGGAAATTCCTGACGAAATTTTGTATTAAGCTGTGAAGCGACTCAGAACAAGGTCCGCGCGTTCTGCGATGAGACTGTCGTACATTTTTGGTCTGTAATGCAATGTAAAATGCTACACTCAGTAGCGTCTGACGATGTCTGCCTTCTGGGTGTTTGATTTGTGTAGTTTGATAGAAACTAATCACCATTTCAGAGGTGATTGCCGCGTCCGTCGTCAGTTCGAAATCCAACCGTTATAATTCGACATTTAAACGTAACGCAGGCAAACGGAAACTTCCACCCATGGGCAATAAAAGAATTTTCCTGCTGCTGATTTATTCCATTCCATTGTTCATTACATTCTATTGTTTCATTTGTGCAAATCGTGGAGACCCCAAGCGGTGGGGTCAAGGAATAAAGTACGATATATCTCAGGATTAAGTAGGCTTATCCCCAGGCACGGACTGTTTAGCAGTGCGGAGTAAGACTGTGGTGCACCTCAATGTGATATTGGCTCAGTTATACAGTGAAAGCAGCATTTCTTAAAGATATTGATCTTTGAGCCATCTATATTTTTCGATATCCATTCTTTTTACGTCTTTATATTTGCCTTCCTGTTTATCTGTGTGTCTATGCATCTGTTTATTCACCTTATGTTAACCACCTTATCCATTTATCTACCTATCTATGAACCTATTTATCTTTCTATTTATGTGTCTACTTTCCTTTCTGTTAATTTGACTGTAGATCTGTCTTCCCTCTTAT
This sequence comes from Zootermopsis nevadensis, assembly GCF_000696155.1. The sequence continues at coordinate 385,035 of NW_019059831.1, forward strand.
TTCATTTCATCCGAACTGTAACATTGGAGTGACGAAGCTTCCGTGTTTTAATTCTTACGTTTTTATACACCATCTGCTATATTTTATAAAATTTGTAAGAATGTAGGAAGCATCACATGTTCCTTTGATCTTCCAAATTAGAGGGATGTGACTTGTCCTAATATAAGTGGGAGGAAGCCTCATTTGTGAATTCTCTCCAATTCTCTGCGTGCCCCCGCATTCCACCTGGCGCCCATCAGCATTTCTCCCCCCTCCACGCCCGACAGCCGCGTCACCCCCTACAGGTTTTCCAAGGAAAGTAAGTGAAGACCCACTTGGTATTGACGTTGGCTCATCAATAATGTGTCATTCTCTCGAGTCTGCCTGTTACCACCCCCTCGGCTCCTACGGAACTCCACGTTTTGCTAAAGAGGGCACCGGAACATGCACTAGATTTTTCAGTTTAATTCTTAATTCCTTAATTCTTAAGTTGTATCCCATTGCATTGTTAGCCACTTGACGTGGCTGATAGCCCGAGAAGATTTTATTGAACTATTCTTTGTTTTAAAACTACTGAAAGTACTGCAGACCAACGTTATCACGGAAATTGCTATAAAAAGGAAGATTATTGAAGAAAGTCAAGATATTTATCTCAATATGATGTGTTCAATAAGTGTAATAAATTAAATAATTCGGTTAGTGTTTGATGATGATGAATTAATTAATACATGGACCAGAGTTCTTCTTGAGACTCTGGCAGTCACTTACCAAACCAAGACATTCGTCTTCTTTTCTTGCGGAACATGAAAGTTCATGGCTTCTTGCGTAATAACCTGTTCTGAGCCAGATGAATCCAGTCTATACCCTCACGTCTTGTGTCCTCAAGACCCATCTTAATGATAGCTTGTCACTTAGGTCTCGGTTCAATCAAATAAAATCGGCTATGGCGGGCAGTGACCTTTGCGTTTCAATCTTCCGGGTCACCGCACACACTGTGGAACTAATCAGCCTCTTACGCGATTCGATGCCACACCCCAGCCGCTTTTCCCCAGAGGAAATATAAAAATATATTTTTAGATGAATAGAATATTAAAGTACGAAATACATTGAACTGAGATCTGATGTTCGGATTAACGTTGGTAACAACCGTCTACAAGAACACAGCGCGTTACAACTCAGACGACAGCAGTGTAGTGAAATGGTGAAATGATTCAAGAACTTATCCAACGACAGACTTTTCTTATGAACCTTTGAGTTTCTATCTGAAAATAGATACTTCATCTTTTGAACTCGTACAAATTATTTACTAAGCATATTGTTCTGCGTAAGTTCGTGGAAGGAAAATGATTATGAGGGCACCGACCATAGGGGCACGGTGACAGGGTTATTTTCTGACTAGAATTACGAGGTTCCTTTTTTGAGATGTGGAAGTTGCCTAGCGCCTTCAGCCCGCAGGGGGTGCTCACTGCGTGCTGATATTTATGACGAGAATTCGGAAACACGTGGGAATAAATATAAGGGCTTCTTCCCCACTCTAAATAAACATGACAGTTAATGGCGCACATAATTCTTCTTCTTCTTCTTCTTCTTCTACTTCTTGTTGCTGCTGCTGTTCTCATTCTGAAGCGCGCCGTTCATCTACAAGGAAGATAGTAAATATCTCTTCATCAATGCACCACAGTCGGCCGGCTGGCTTCAACACGTGATCTAGTTACATAGGAACAGCTTTAAAGAAACAATGAATTCTGGGTAGAACTTAAGGATTTATAGCGTCTATTTTCGTCAAAATGCTTGTGTATATTTAATGAGATTAGTGTTAAATATAATTAAAAATTATACTTTTTATTTTTCGAATTGTAAAATTGTTCCTTTGAACTTCCCCTTCGTCTAAATTATGACGGATAAAACTAAGAACTTTCGGAAACTGGATTCGCCTATAGTATTCAAGTAAAGGGGGAGGACACGAGAGCCCGTCTGTTGGACTTTTGGCTGAGCTAGCCTCAGAACTGGACCTCAGGATATGGAGTAGTTTTATTTGACAATAGACAGAAAACTATTTTACCTGCTGTGTATTCTTATAATCCACGAAATCTCTGTACAGAAAATTTAGAAGGCACTAGGTGCATATTATTCGAAGATTTTCTGACGAAGTCGTATTTGTTTAGATGGTTAATTGAAGAAACAGTACTCATCGCCTTGATGATGGCAGAAGCAAGAGACCCCGAGCTGTTGGCAAACGTCATATTCGTACTTAGTGCCGTGAAAACCTGAAATCTCACACAGGCTGGGGGAGTTTGAAAATGGGGTGCTGAAAATATTTGGACCTAATAAAAGTGTCACAACGAGGAGGTTCGTAAATTTTACTCTTCGCCGTATTTGTTACGCTGATCAAATAAAGGAGGATGAAAACAGTTGGGTGTGTAGCAAATATGGCGGTGATAATAAATACTAACAAAATTTTGGAAAGAAAGAATCCACTCGGAAGTCCTAAGCGTGGATGGGATAGTAATACCACTGAATAGATCCAAAGGAAGTAGGTTGGAAGAATATGTAACGGATTTATGTGGCTCGGGATGTGGGCTGGTGACGGGCTATTGTAAACACTGCAATGATCAATTAGGTTCCATAAAAGTCACGAATTTATTGACCATCTGAGCGACCGTCAGCTTTATAATTTATTAAAGAGAGATAATAGTGATTAACAGACATAACAGACCTGATGACGTAAGCCTGTCTGTTCCTCTAAAATATCTTGTAGCAGTTTCAAAAAATGTTTCTGCTGTACCGTGGTAATTTGTGCCTGATCACTAGTAGGCCTACTTGTTCCTTTTCATAAGGTGAAAAATTAATAACAAGAGTTCAACATGATGTATTTTCACCTGTCATATTAACACGCTAATGCTTGTCTAGAACTAATTTAGAACACATATCATGAACATTCATTTCATACAGCTTGTTTAATTAAGCCCATTTTCAGCTAACTTTAACGGTTGGTTAAGAAGAGAAAAAGTCTAATAGATTTTAAAACTACAACAAAATTAATTTCATTCCTTGTTTTTCTCTTACTATCCATTGTGATTTGAGGAACCCGATTATAATCGAAGACAAGACCATTAACAGGTAACAGAAATATGTTCATTAGTCACTGATAAGGCAGTTTTCAATTACCATGATGGATCACCACGGTAGAATGATCTGTCATGTTTATTAGACCCTGAGATTAGATCCAAGGATACAGAACCGGTCCCACAGGATTCCGATCAGGTTAGTTCAGTGGTAACAATGTGTACCAGTATTCACGGGGCACGTGCTTATAATGTCGATTGGGACAGAGGCTTCCGTGCCTTTCCTCAGTGTCACCAGGAAAATGTCTGGATAGTTTCTTAAAACAGGCCACGGTAGGCTTTTCCAAATATGTATCTAACTGCTAACCATTTATTACCACATGCATCACTGGAAGACATACATGCATCTGCAGATGAAAGAACGGGACTCCGTGGAGCAAACGTGTTCTTACAGTTCATTCTCGAATGCTGGAGAAAATCTAGCTTCACCGATGTATATAAACAGCTGGAAGAATATTGTACTCTTAACACGAAGTACAAGTTGAGACATCTCAGTGTATCACGATCCCTGACACTAAGTTTCGATAGTGCGTGAACACCTCCCCCTCCCCCGTCCTAATTAGCAGACTCTTTGTTTGACTTGTCTAGTAGACGTAGCTGTTTAAACTAATCAAAATTATACGCATCATCAATTTGTTTAATCTTGCTCAGCTGATCATGACAGTACCAAATTTTATTGGACTGAAAGACCTTTACAAAATCGGAAGTGGGGCTTATTCTAAGCCATCTGTATTCAGTCTACACCCCAACACCCGATTCTTCTGACGTCAAGTTTAATAATGTCGAATCTACATTTCTCAAGCGTTCTCGTCCCTTGAAATTTCAATTAAACTGATTTGTGAATTTCAGTTTTCAAATAAGCATATCACGTACTTAGTTCGTGTCAATGTCTTCTAGTTCGAGGTCTTGTTCTACATGAAATAGATCAGTTAGGAAACGTGTGGGTAGAGGGAGAATAATATTAACACATATCTTAAAATTTGTGTTTGAGGATATGAACTAAATTCAAGTGATTCAGGGTAGGGTCAAATGGTGTGATTCTGAGAACATGATCCCTTAAAGCAGGGGACTGTTTCACCGACCCAGTAATTATTAACTCTTTAAGAAAATTCCTATACTACAATGTGAAATGGTGTTTCCCTGAGGAAAACCACGAACAAACTCAGTGACGATAACCAGGCGCCGTGCTGATATTCGAACCGATACACTTTGAGTACGAGGCAGTTCGACACGATACGATGCGACGTACTACACACTTCGCGGAACGCGAAACAAATTATGCAATGCATCCTTCACTTCATAACAGCGTAAGTGGTCTTCCGAAGAGCCGTAGAAATCTGAATGCGATCGTGAACTGACCACGCTGCAAGGTCCGTCCCGCATTCTTGCCAGCATTCCGGGCTCAGTGTGTGGTAACTCACTCCCTGCTCTCCCTTCATCGTCGTCGTGGAGGAAGGAAGTGGCTGCTACGGTCCCCTGTCGACTCACGACTTTGACCCTCACTTGACCCCCTGGAGGGCTCCTGGGGAGGCACCACATGCTGGAAAAGAAAGACTATCTTTTGCTATATGCCTAGGTATATAGGAGAGAGACAGTTGGCTTCTTATCGTAATACTAGGACTCATAGATTGTCTAGTCTATTTGTTTAAACTTTGACACAAGCGGCTGGAGACTTCCAGGACTGAAAAAAGGATATGGGATAGTCTAGTGTACGTTGAATATCCACCCGCGATTACATAACTTACAAGCATGTCTTCAGTCTCAGAGGATTCTTTTCTGGCTTGTAAGTATTCCTGTTCCCTTGCATTAGTTCGTGGGCTTGAAGCAGAACGTACCAGCGGCCGAGACAAAACTGCACATAGTGGATGGACTGCTGGAGCACGATTCGAGATATGGTTGGCATTTCTGTCTTCCTCATTCACCCTATTTCGGTTGGTACATGGGACTGTTTTCCAGGCGGCCGGAGCTCGAAGCAGATCACTGATTTCCTATCTAATACTTCAGTGATATTAGAAGCAAGTTTTATTTTGCGAGATATGAGTTTCTCACGGAGGCGAGTTTGAAGATGGTTGTCTTCTGGGTTGGGATCGCCCTGGATGCCCTGATGACGAGGCAGCAGGCATCTCTGAAACTTAGTAAACTGTAACAGACTACACGGCGCAGCAACCTAGAAGACAGAGAACTTCAAGTTTTGTTTCAGCCCCTAATGAATTAATGAGGGGCGAATAACAGGTTAAGATGATATAAACTTTCTTCCTGTGACTCGTGAATTTCTTTGTGTTTTGTATATTAATATAGACTTCTCTAATGCGTTCACAGATCTGCTGTTCAAAATACAATTCCTGCTCAATAGGAAGATGCATGAGTTATATGAGACATACATAATTACATACAATTATCCAAATAAATGCGTAATATTCAGATTCTTACGCGATAAGCCATTTTTTTTATACTAAATCACTAAACTGTTCCTTTAAAGCTTCATATAATGTGTGGGTTATATAGAACCGATAAAACTCAATACTTGCTTTTACGAATTTTAATATCTAGTACAAAATTTTTCCTCTAATTCATTCTATGATCTCGTAGTATTAACTTGCAGACGGACACAACTCCTTTGTTTGCTTTCACTTTATGCATGCATAGGTCTAATAACTGAACACAGGGAAGTGAGTTTTTAAGTATTTTATAAATGTCAGCCCTGTAAGCTCCCCTCCTCCCCTACTACACCGTTCTACCGAAATGAATGTAACTGACCTATCATTGTGGTTTGTAGCAGCCAGCACCCCCTCCCCCCCACAGGGCAGATGCGGACAGGATAGAGTTCTCTCCTGGCACATAAAATACTCTACAGATGAAATACCACAGTAAGAGCTGTTGAGGTGGAACGAAGGTAAAACATGGAGATAAAATATAGAAGTATATAATAAAAAGAGAATAAGACAACAAGTCGAAGAGGCAACAGTGCGAATAGAATATACAAATGGGCATTCAAAAATTATTGTTATGCTCGCCTCTCGACGGGTTATCGGATGCACCAGACCTCTAAGCTACTAGCACCAAGTTCGTTCCATAAATTTATTTGAATCATTTCCAGGCAGAATAAGAAGTGAAACAATATATTTCTCCGCGTTTCCTCCATGTTTATTTAAAGACATAACGTGTTACAATGCTCACAATATTTTGTGTATTTATCGCTGGCTCGCTTATGAATAGATTAAAGGTATTCATGGTTTCTAATGTGTCTTTATGTCTCATCGTGTGTGCACTGAGGACGATAATTTAACAATGACTCGCTCCCATATTGAATACCTGATCACATTGCGTGTTGACTGACATTCAGAATATCAGCGTCGTTTGTTCCGTGCTATTGCCACCGTGAGAAGGAAAAGTAGAACAATGAACGGCACTAGGCCCAGCTAATTCGCATTTTTTTTAAAGCTGTTACAATCAGGCGGCTCTGTCGATCAACCGAAAGTTTAACACTTCTGGTACCTGACTGAGTGACCGATTGGCTGGTCCAGACTCAGTTACTGCCTTTCTGATAAGCTGATTGACTACTTGACAGATTAAATATACGAGTAACTGATTGAACTGTGTATTATTTATTTGACTAAATCACCGACTCGCTAAGTAAATATCAGACTGACCAACTGTCTCGTAGCAGAATCCGAAAACTGAGCACCATTAACACCAAAGACCGCCTGTGGACATAATTTCAGTCATTCCAGGCAAATTCTGGGATTGTAAGTTAAATTAGGCCACGACCGCTTGCTTCAAGATCCATTCCACTTCATTGTTCATTAATCATCGAATCATTCAACGTTGTACAGCCAGAACTTTCGTCTTCTGTCTTCAGACCTGTCTGCTTTCTATATAATTTCCCGACTTTTCCCTTTGTTTCGTTGTTGTTCGACTTGTTGTCGTCGTTTGAACTTTATCGAATGTAAACCATTCAGAAAACCGCGCGAACTGTTTGGGCTTCTTCAAAATATGTTTGTTGCTTTGCACCCTCCTCTTTTATAAGATATTGTAGGTGCGTCATATTGTGATTTTATTAAAAAATAGTATTAAAATATATTAAAATTGTCCGTCAATCACAATAAAGTAATATAAGATAATTAAATGGTTAAAATATTATCCTTTGTTCCGTATCGAGTACTCGATTTACATATGGAACATTCTCGACATGTTTCGGCTTTCATAGAGCCGTCATCAGGTGTATGTTATAAACTCTTAATTCAATTACTAATTTTTAATTTTCTTATCATTTCTTCGTTTTTCATTGTATCAATTTACAATTTCGATATTACATTATATTATGAAGTACATCGTATCGGAGCGAGGTTGGTTATTGACTGCGGTGTTAGTGGGTGAAAGGCGGTTTGTCAGGGTTGGGGTCAAGGTACTGGAGTGCATTAAAAATGGGGTTGTTAAGCAAAATGTTATTATCATTAAGGCATATGTTTTGTTTATAAGTTTGATATATGTGATATTTTTCTATTGTATCTCTGTGTCTTTTGTTTTTTACTATTTTTAATATGTCCATTGTTTCATCAATTGTGTTGTAAGCATGTCCTGTATTGAGAATGTGTTTAGAGTATGCAGAACTATCTTTATTGTGTTTTATGGCTGCTCTTTATTCAAAATTTATTTAGTCTTACTTCGAGACATTTCGATTTTTCGAACATTGAAAGTTTTGGAATTCATCCACTTCAGCTTATTTCCGCATCTTTTCTTAATTATCGTTTCCCTTTTTGCAGCAGTGCATATCTAAATGTTCCTCTTTGTAAAGAGGCTAGTTTTGAGATATTTAAAATTATCAGAATATTTAGAGATGTTCAGATTCTCTCAGCGTGTTATAAATATTTACAAATTTCTAGTCTTTTTTATTTTATAAATCATTAGAAACTTCCGAATGTTTTTCAAATTTTTTTAATCTTGTAATATTCTGGGTTATTTCTATAACTGTCAGATTTCTATCGAAATATTCAGAAGTCTTAATTTTTATGTTGTATCAGGTTTTTAACTTTTAAATCCTAATTAACTTTATCTCTTATTTCCTGTGACGTTGTCCACATGATTCAGACATACTTTATTTCACTTTTGACATTTTGATATTTTTGTGTTTTTTATCGTTTGACTTTGCTGGTATATTTTACCTCTGACTCTTTATTCCGTACAACCATTCTTTATCTTTCTCAGACTGCTTTAACGTCCTTGGTGTTTTCAACATATTTGACATTTTGTTATGACATTGAGTTGTTGATATGTTGTTACTTGTACATTTACTTTGTTTTCGTCATCCGACGACAGTTTCTGTGCAGCATACTTCGTATCTTACGTACTTTCACTTCCATCACAGCCGGTTTAAGAATAGTCAGTCAAATTATTAAGTTGCGTGGCGTATAAAAAATTTCAAATTATAATTAAATTAAAGTAGCTTAAATGAAATCAATAATAAAATTGTGGGGATTATTTATGGTATCAAACGAAATTGATTTAGGTAACCGATGAATGCATTTCTAAAGCAACGTCGTATAGACAACTATTAATAACACAAGGACTAAGTGTAATAGAAAACTAAGTGTTCAATAAAATTTTGAATCTTACAAGCAAAAAATAACGAAGATATGTATATTGAAGTTCTTCATAATTTGTATTTTTCTTGAAATATTATTAGGGTGAGTAAACCTAGGGAGACTGGACGGGCGGGCATACAGCGCGCATAAGAAAATGAGAAACGAATACAATATTCTATTCAGGAACCTAAAGGGAAAAGTACCACTTGGATGATTAAGACGTGGATAGAAACATGATATTAAATATTTAAAGACATATGATGTTAAGATAACTATCTTCTAGATCTTACGCCGTATAATCTGGTAGATATTGACGGACGCTTCAGAGGCAGTAGGAACTTCTGAACCATCGATTAATTTCTAGTAAGACTACACGGCGTAACATCTCAGAAGACAGCCATCTTCATACTCGTAACCGTTAGGATCTGAAATATTACATTAGCTTTAACTTGCTCTACATATAGACCAGTGGCGTCCCCTTGTGTAATACGGAAATAAATTTTGTTGTTCCGGTAATATTTTGAACATGTTAGCAATTATCTGCTTTTCGAGAATGATTATACTCTTCGGAATTAGCCGTATTTTGATGGTGATAATAACAAAAACAATATGACCCCTGATTTAGACGAGGTCCAACATTCTTGCAAACTAAATGATTTTAGTATTAGCCAAGCCTTCTACGTGCCCGTTACAACTGTCACAGACCTCCGATAGTGTTTACAGTTTGTCTTCTCTCAGACGTTGACGTAAGATAGGAACCAGAATTTTGAGCCCTGTTGTGTCTCTGACTCTGACCATTGTTCATTCAGGTGGCCTGAGTTTTAATCACTCAGTCATATAATAAGTGAGTAAGATTTGAGGTTTTCACGGCGGTAAGTATGAAGATTTCTGTCTTCTGTGCTGTTGCGCTGTGTAGTCTGGTCGATGTTTACCAACGTTTCAGAGGTCATACTGCCTCCGTCATCAGGGCGATTCAGCAACAACCCAGAAGACAGAAATCTTCAAGTGAGTAACACTTTATGCAGTGTCCGCCCTGCAACATCTGCAGGTTCCATCTTGGAAAGTCTGCCCCGTCCGTCCGATATGAACGGGACACCCTCGGTCAAGTCACCTGCAAAACTGACTCACGCGCACACTCGGTACAACCAGAAAAAGTTTGGGACGTAGACTTCACATCTTCAAGTGTCGTGTCCCGTGGTGGGCTTTAGTATTAACAGTGTTTAACCCTTTAAAGACCAATGGTAATTATACGTACAACCAGGTATAATAATCAGTATCTTTCACGCTGAACACAATGTATTTATGGGTTTGCTTATTTATTATGATGTAAACGTAAACAGCTCCCCTAAACAAAATTCATGATTTTTTTAGTTTGTAATGGAGAGGCGTTCTGTTTCCCTTGTAGTAGGAGCTGAGTTTTTTTTAAGAATATCCAGACTGGAATAGGAGAGAGTGAATCAAGAAATGAAGATCTCACCAGCTAAACGTCTTCACTATCATTCTGTCATCACCAGAAGGAACAGAGGGCATTGCCTTGGGACCTCGTAACAAAAGATGTTTTCTCACACACTCTCCGCCGTGAAAACCTGAAATCTCACAAATTTAATAGTTTAACCATTTTCATATCTGCGGACATTTGCTTACTCACGGGCTTCAGGAAAATACTGTAAGCAGAATAATAATCTAACTGTAACTGAAAGCTGCAGGCAAAGCGCACACTTACCAGCTCTTTAGGCTTATCAGAGAAAGGAAAGTCCTGTCACTTTCTTTGCGCTCGGAATCAGAACGAATACTGTTGAACACTTTATTTCGTTGTTGCATTGTAAACGAGTCTGAATGACTGGCCATCCCGCCCTAGCCTCGTCTTAATTTTACGTCCTTTTAACACGAAGCCTCCCCGTTGTACCCCTCATTCTGCCTCTGCGGGACGCCACGCTTCTAACTTCCGCTCACACAGAAATATACTTTTCCTCGGTAATGGCAAATGATCCAATAAATTTGATATCAAGAACACTGAATCAGATGTAAGAAGCGTGGCAGCTGGTTGGGTGGACTCGCCAAGCAAGCATTATAATAAACTCTGTGGCCGTCTTTCGTCCTAACTCGATCTGATGCTCCTGATATGGATTCAAAATGGTCTGTTGTCATAGGCCGTACTTTGCGTGTTTGGCAGAACATAACAGCTTTATTGAACAATAACCTCTTTATTTGTAGGCATTCTTTGTGGAAAGCATCGCTCGGAATGTCTGACAGTCTCTCCCGCGTTTCTTTGTGACAGCTGTGAACGACGAAGTCCTTGAATATATATTGATTATATATTTTTGTTGTATATTTTAGGGTACTACTTTGAAAACATAAAATGAAACATTGAGATGTTGTTAGTGCCACTGAAGTAAATATTCAGTTACGGCTTACATGTTTGTTTGTGATTATGTGTAACTCGTGAAGATAAAATCTATTGTCATAAAACTAATAGCATTAGAGGAATAAAGAAACCTTGAAAAGAAGATAGGAAAGTAAGTACTAAAGGAGGGCGTGGAAAAGGATAAATGTATATAAAATTGGTGCAAGAATTTCATTTCTCTTATTGTATTCTGCAAAATTTTCGAGACTGCACTTAAAACTGAGATGTGACCAACATCCCACATTTCTGGTTAGAAATCTCAGACAGAGCCTAACAACTGTAGTTGTGTTTCGACCCACGCGCTGCTTGTGGACACAGTTACATTTCCGGTACTATAGACCGGAACACGGGTAATATCACTTGGGCTCACTGCTTTAAACAGCGAAATTAGAAATCTGGCCCCTAATCTGCTATCATTAACGTTGTAATTTAACGCTATTTAAACACATAAAATCAGTATTGAATTAAAATAAAACAAGGCAAGAAAGAATCTAATAATTGTAAAGTTAAATTTATTTTACGTGAGTCAGATTTTTATAATCGGGCATAGGGCAAATAAGAACAAGTGTTAGAAATTCACTCGCTGTTGGCACAGTGCATTTCATAACATCTGACAGTCGGAGGTGTGAAGATTTAAATTCACTCGCTGTTGGCATAGTGCATTTCATGACATCTGACAGTCGGAGGTGTGAAGATTCATGATTTACTTCTATGCACTTACTATGTAACATTAAAATGTTTTATGAGAAACATTTTTGAATGTGATAAATCAAGGAATCAGCCGGATTGTTCGAGGGTTCCTCATAGTCGATATCGGTTCCTTTTTGACATAAACACTGAGACATATTCAGCCTCCGAAAACTAAAAAAAAACAAGAACAATACTTTATAAAATCGTGTAAAGTTACTTTCATTTTCTTACAGTCACCACGTAAAGTATAGAAACTTACACATGAAAATGGCTTATATCTTAACCAAGTACCTAACTAATTAACTGTGATAGTTAAACACCGCCAATAAGAAACCCGCCACTGTGTACGACCCTGAACCAATTCCATCCAATGTCAAAACCGTTACCCTAAGATTCATCTTAAATTTATGTTCCCGTTTCCTTTCTGATTTTCAAAATGGCCATTTCCCCCAGAACATTGAAGCCTACTGTCCCAACAATAAGAAGTTAGATGACTAGATCAAAATTTCCCTGTTATGCAAATATTTTTCCAATCACTTTCTCGAAATATTGGAATTTGTTAGAATGGATCTTAAACGAAATATGAGTTACAGAAATATGAGGATAGGGTTCAGTGAAGGCAGGGAATTTCTTGACGAATTTAGGCAATAGCAGCCTCTCAGACAGGACTCGGCTCCGTGGAATTAGCTGGTCACGGAGGACTTTTTGAGGATCGAGGAATCTTGTCAGGGGTGTGCGGGTGTTTTTGACTTTATTACGGTTTATGACGTCAGTAACAAGACTTCCAAGTTGGAGGAGTTTGACTGCTTTGAGACTTTTACTACGATTATAAATTGTCATGGCCGCCAACAGGTGTTATTCCTGAATTACGTATACTGACCAATAGACATAAGATGGATGTTTAAGCAAGACACATACATTTTAGATCCGGCGCGCGCTCGTATAAATAATATATTAGAATTTAGTCCGTTCAACATTACAAAGATCAACTTGTTAACGCTGTTCTGGGAAATAATCGCGTTTGCACAAAGAATCATACAAGACACATAACACAAAATTCACGGTTACTAGTTGTTGAAGCAGCATAACCCTTTAAAGGGTTATGCTACTGATGGTAGCTTATAACGATTTGCCAATGTTTACTTTGTTAAACTGTGTACATAAAAGGTGTTGTAGGACCTATAATAATAATGTGATTCATTAGAGTGCTATTTAAATGGGAGTGTGATAATTAGTTCAGTAGTTTGTGTATATGTGTGTCAACATTAATTGTCCAATCAGTTGTAATGCACGTTCTTCCTTCTCAAAGAATGCAGAACTGTGAGTACAGGTTATGGCAGACGGAGTCTGTGGGAATGAGCAAGGACTCAAACCACTTGTTGAATCTCACGTAAGATTATTGGACTACTCTACACTAATAGCGGAGTTCTTATCCAATCAGTTGTAATGCACGTTATTCCTTCTCAAAGAATGCAGAACTGGGAGTACAGGTTATGGCAGACGGAGTCTGCACATAACACAAAATTCACGGTTACTAGTTGTTGAAGCAGCATAACCCTTTAAAGGGTTATGCTACTGATGGTAGCTTATAACGATTTGCCAATGTTTACTTTGTTAAACTGTGTACATAAAAGGTGTTGTAGGAACTATAATAATAATGTGATTCATTAGAGTGCTATTTAAATGGGAGTGTGATAATTAGTTCAGTAGTTTGTGTATATGTGTGTCAACATTAATTATCCAATCAGTTGTAATGCACGTTCTTCCTTCTCAAAGAATGCAGAACTGTGAGTACAGGTTATGGCAGACGGAGTCTGTGGGAATGAGCAAGGACTCAAACCACTTGTTGAATCTCACGTAAGATTATTGGACTACTCTACACTAATAGCGGAGTTCTTGGCTTTGCGAATCGTGCAGTTTACACTCTTTATAGTTAACCTATGTAGTCATTTCTTCGGTTTTACAAAACCTCATTTTCAACATGACTAAAGCAAAGTCTCGAGATTGCACCCAATTCAGTACAACCCACTTTACAAATTACTTTCATTAGACGCTTTTAACATTGTCATGACCTCAAAGTCTTGTCGTTTCAAGTGGAATCTAAGAAGTCAGCCACCTTCATCGTTTACCAACTCCAGACATCAGTGACACCCTCTCCATAGCCCGCAAACTTGTCAGTGACAAATCTCAGTTCGGTGAACGTAACGATTACTTACACAGTACCAGTTCACCTTTATGCATAATTAATATGCGTACAAATATTTAAATAGTTTATTATAATGCACTTGGGATAGCCAGTGTGCAGTAACAAAAACAATTTGTAACAGAGATGAATAGTTCTAATAATAAAATCCAACACTTTGCCACTCCCAACATCTAAGTCCACAATTAAACAACATCCTGAGTCAGTTGCGTCTATTAACAGCAACATTTTTTAAGTGCCCCTCTAAACTGTGTTTCTGCACACGTTGTTTCAGAACCTCGTGTTTATTTAAGACTATTGTATCCAGGTCACGCCAGAGATTCTGAAATGGTGTGCTGACAACGAATTGATCTAAGATATTCGATTATTTGTTTAAACTGAGTAGTCATTTGCTATCAGGAGTATGTGACAACAATATAGGTTTTAATAACGAATTAAGATGCATACAATCCCCGCACTGCCAGCGATTCGCATGTAGAAAAGGCAGGTCGATGCGTAACGTGAAATTAAGAATTTGTTAGGAATTTGCGTATGTATTCTGAATGTTTCACCTCCGAAAGCACTCTGAGTACTTCTGAAATTTCTGACCGTGGGAGGGGGGGTCCATACTAAACGTTTCCAAAAAATGCCTTTTTTTATGTTCTACAAATTATTACACTTAATATTCATTTATTTATTTTTTTATTTAGTGTTCTGTCTGACGACAGGTCCAGATGAACAGGATCCTTCGATCCTTTTCTCGGACTGGGACCTGTTCATATACGTTCTTGGCAGATGATCCAGAAGTGGTTTGCCATTGCCTTCTTCTGTGTGTGAATGGAGTAATTGTTGGGATGCCACGGAGGAAAACTCCGTGTTGCCTAGACCACGGCCTTGCCCAACACAAGTTATAAATTCGGGCACTGTAGACTGTCTATGCGTTCCATTTGGTTATGACACCCTTCCTTATGTATTTTTTCTCTAGTCCATTGTTAATTCATCAATCATTGGTCCATAAGCTGCAGTTAACACTTTATTCTTAAATACCCTCAACTTAAATACTTCCTTCAGATTAAAAAACCAAGTTTCACACCCACACAAAACAATAGTTAAAGATCCTCTGCGCAGTCTGGTGAAGGTAATTTCCTATTATTATTTATCAACTTGTATTCGCTGTTTCACATGTTAGCGTAATGGTTTACATGATTTTAGCATAACGTGTAACGCCACTGGAGGCATAGTAAGGACAACAAGTGTCGAAATGCCAACGTACTCTCCCACGCTTCTGTAATGTATGATTGAATAAATGAAGAATTCATTACATCTTAACCCGTCGGGCTGTTGACCCATCCATAAACATGTTTAGTGATACTACAGAATGCATAATGGAATCAGACTGGGTTATGAGGACATGAAACACAAGTTGTAAGTTTCCTACAAAAGTGTTGGTGTTTTGGGTTGCCTGAGTATTCAGAGCAGTAATTTGCAGTTCTTATAAATAACTGTTAATGTTAAATTAAATACCAAAACATGACCTTAAAGTAAACAAAAGATATTTCCGTGAACCGAGGCCACCCCTAGACCACGTGCTGCCTTACCTGTGCCACCAACCTCGCTGTCTTGTCTGCTTGGACCGCCAGGATCTCTGGTTGTATCAGTATTCAACGCAATGAACTTAACAATAGCGATGTGAGGTCTCCTGAATTTCTATCTGGTGACAGCTGATACATCAGCAAGCACATTACGTTGACAGACGGACGTACACCTTGTCATCAGACTGCTATTGTTACGATTCTCAGCATCGTACTGGACCCGTCTGTCGTGTCAGGAACTCGAGCAGCTGCTATGTTATGCCGAAACTACGGGGTGATGTTTAGTTTTTAAGACGCTTTCACAACAACCCTGTGTGTTTGCTTTATTGAATCTGACAGGTCTAGTTGGATTCATTTACCACATCCAGAAGAAACTGAAAATATAATTACTAATAAAGTAATTAAAAATGTAATTTATATGTATGAGATTTGAAGTTCTCACAGTGTTACTTACTTGTGACGCCGGATGGAATTTTAGATATAGCCTATTGCAAGGATTCGGAGGATAATACTGCCTCTGTCTTTACCTTCTCAAGTAGAGAAGATTTCTGTCTTCTGGGTTATTGCGCTGTGTAGTCTGGTCGATGTTAACCAACGTTTCAGAGGTCATACTGCCTCCGTCATCAGGGCGATGAAGTAGACACGGAGTCACGTGTCGGAAGTCCGACTTTGACATGTCTGTATTTTGTACTCTTCGTCATGTATTTGTAGGTTGATGAAAGGGAATTACATAAACAAGACATGTCAAAACGTAGTTTGTTCAAAAGGCAAAGAATGTTTATGCAGTTGAACAACTTCCGTGTATCAAGAAAAATTTTACACAATAGAGTTAGTGTCTCTAGTTTAAGTACATTGAAGTACCAATAAATAATAATGTAAATTATACAAACCAGTCAAGTTTCCACGCAATATGGTTCACGATCACCGATCTCTAATCAGTCACAAATCGAAGTTATGGTCTGGTAATAATCGACGTCTAATGTACCACAGAATGAAACCAACAAATAATGTTCAATTAAACTGCTGAAAGATAATTTATTTATGTGAGCAGTTCAGTTATCTAG
Source organism: Zootermopsis nevadensis (assembly GCF_000696155.1). The sequence continues at coordinate 401,653 of NW_019059831.1, forward strand.
GTATTAAACATTTCTATTTCTAATACAGTTAAAATGTAGTTAGCTTTGCATCCATTTTTTCTTTTGTTCAATGACAAAACGTTCCTGTGCAGTTTGACATGTCCAGGAACTTAATCCACCTTTTAGTGATCGCATTATTTTAACTGTTGACTTTCGAAGTATCGATTGTTTGCTTTCACTTAATATTTAAAGAATTTATTAAAATCGATGTTGGTCTTCTATTCTGCAAAGCCGTTTGGATTTGTGGACACTACAGCCAAGAAGACAGCTTCATAGCTTCACAGTTTATAAAAATCTCTCTATATGGACCTGTCCTAGAAACGAAAACCAAGCATCAAACACCCACTCAAGTAACCGGTCACATTTAGGTCCGTATTTTCGCTTTTCTTCATAATTATTATCCTGCTTAAGTTTAGAGCAAAATGAACACAGGAAATAAGATAGTATAATTGCGTCATATTGTGAATTGTGATACACTAGTACTTCTAGACACCTCCAGACACATCAACGTGTCTACACTCTCATCTTTGGTATGTTTAATTTTACTTTCCAATTATATAATTATTATTTCATTTTGTTTTCTATATTCTCTCATATTCATTAGTGTTTCTTTGAATCATTTGCTTTGCAGACCGATGTAGAACATCAAAAGCATTCACTCCAAACATAAAATGATATTTTAATTATCTTATTTGTAAATTTTAAATATAATTGTGATTAGACGGACAAAACCGAATAATTAATTGAACACAGGAAAGTAAATTCTCACTCGTATTATTTTTGTTTATAATTACCACTCTAATAAGTTTATAAAATTTTTAAATTATGCATATTATTTGACGCTTTTGTTAACTTATCAATCAAGAAACTCGACGTTTCGTAAGCTGGCTCTTATTCCGTCATTAGGTGAAGCCATACAATAAAATCAGTTGAGTCTGTTGGATAAAAACAGTCTCCACCCTAGGAGTGAGATTAGTTTTGTGACAATAGTTGATTAATTACACCGCAGTCACACCGGGCACACCCAGCGTTTGACATGGGCTGTAATCTGCACACACACAGCGTTTCAAGAGTCGGTTTCCCTTGCGTCATGAGGTGATTGGCTTTCATTATATTACTTCTACAAATAACACATAAAATTGAAATAGGTGTAAATATTTATATCATAAACATCTATGATTTTAATGGTACCACTCACCCACCTGAAAATGAGACTACAGCCATCTCCCGAAACATTGTTCATATTAAGTATATCAACTACCTCCGACAATGGACAGTCACCAGAACTTTATGCAGTACATAACTTGGTACCTCGCTGTGAGGTGCGAGCAAATATTCAAGGCGTCTGAAATGCACTCTGCAGAAGATTATATTTGAACCTAAGAGGGTGAACAAGTAACGAAGGATTTCATAGCTTATACTCTGAACCAAGTATGACTAATGTTACGATGATTAAATCAAGTCGCTTAAGGTGGGCCACATATGTAGCAAGCACATAAGAACATCTCGTTGGAAAGAGACTTTTCTACAGAAAAGTAGACGTGAACATAATGTTCAAATCAGTGTTAAGGAAATTAGATATGGACTGGGGTAGGGTGACTCAAAGTAGGTTTCTGGATCCTGGTTAAAGTTTTTGTTGTGATGGTGATGAACATTTTTTCATAGCTGTGATGATACAGAAGGATTTGGCACTGGCAGTCCGCCAGTGTGGGGGAACGGTCTTTTGAAATGAGTATTCCAGTCATTTGCTGTGTTCAGGTCGCGTGGCTCAATTGTTTCCACAAGTCAGTAGCTTTAAGTCAGGAATAGGACGTCACTTATTAAATAAACAAATACTAAAAGAAATGACAAAGGTTTAGGTGTGGACCAGGATCAGAATTTAAAATTAGCCTTAAGCAGAGTCGATGTTTATCCCTTATCAGTGTCCTTTCTTTTGTCTAAATCTACCAGGTCATTTGCCTGCTTGTGTACCTTCATGTCGTGAGTCTCTCCTGTACACCAATATGGGAGACAGAATGGTGACGAGGAAGTGGATGGATAATTCTGATGTTACCAGTACGTGCCAGACTTTTCAAATGACAAGAGTCTTACCTGCCACGTGTCCAGTTGTATTTAAGGACATGTTCATTCATCATTGAACCTAGTTGTTGAATAATTTCTTAGACCCACGTAAGATTCTTCTTTTGATCTTTTGTCAGTCTGTCATTCACTGTTGTTAATAAACTTCGGATTATCTGTTACAGAGCCACTTTCTTGAATTGTGATGCAGCGTCAGCTTTACTGTACGTCATCGTTCTGAACAGTCGGTTTGTAGACGCAACTGCATAATGCGGAATTGCCTTCTTCACAGACCACTCTTTAGATCTACTTAACGATTTACAACCCAATGGTAAATCAGTTTTGCCACCTGCACTCACAGTCAGTAGCGCTGCATTTTCGATTTATAAATCTCATATAATTCTCAGAATAAACATCGATCAATCCCTTTAACAGCGTTAACTAACTGGTCTTTGTAATGGTAAAATGTTGTGTTTTCTTTGCGGTACGGACTGAATTCTTGAATGTTATTTAGATGAGCTTCGGGTGCAAAGAGTTTATATCGCTATGATAAAATCAGCGACGTTGAGATATGTTGACGAGGTAACACAAATTTCGTACTCGAGGAAAAGGGTCCATTTGAGAGAACTAGACGCACATGGCAGAGTTCTACTAAAATTGGCTTTAGAGAAACAGGGTGTTGATTGGGTTAAACTGGTTCAGACTAAGGTCTAATCGATAGATTTGATAAATATGGCGACAAACATGTTATTATATAACAATGATACGTATTGAAAAATGTTGCAAAATGCTTTTATTAAGCAGAAAGTTCTTTAGGAAGGCAAGAAATATCGAACATTTATCGCGCAATAAACTGTGTATAGATGCGTATTGTTGGTTGTAAAACTATATGGAAGAACTAATATTGTGACATATGTAGATGGGGATAATATTAAAATGAAGGCTGAGTGTGAGAGTACAATTGCTGGCTTTTGCGATGACTGCGTTGAGCTTTTATTTTCATGAAAGCTGAGATTTTATTGATAAGATGAATAAATATTAACTACTCAGCAAAGCACCACGAAAACAGTTAATGCCATATTTTTGCCTGTTATAATTAATTTGTTGTTGTTATATTTCTAATTGGAGACTTTTTCAAACGTCATAACCGTTTGTCTCTGTATTCAATATCGGTTTTTTGTACTCTGTAGATTCTAAAGAGACTTGAACGCTGAAAAATATTGCATAATTTAGAATTTAAAAAGTAAAATTTACTGTCAGTTCTTGGTACAGAAAAACTGATGTGTTCTGGAAGCTCCCACCAAGGACTATAAAAGCACGTGTTAGAAGATTATCCACTTCCGTTCCTAAATGCGTATGAATTTTACGTAACCTCTTTCAGAGATATAAAATTAAAAATAATAATAAAGTAATTACCAGCATATGACAAATAAAGGATTCCTCTTATGTTGGCATTGTTCTTACAAAGTGAACAAAGAATTTCTTATGACACGCACACGAAACAATGTGTAGGCTAAGTGTGATTCTTATAGCCACACCTTCTCAGTGTGTCAACATGCTATTTACAAATTTCAGCTTCCGTGTGATTATATATTAACCGTTGAAAATACGTATTACTGTTGATGTCAAACTGGGTATGAGCAATACCGGAAAGTAAAAGAATATCGTCCAGTTGGCAGCACTCCTGTTTTATAGTCAAGAGCTCCTAGGTTCAAATCTCGGGCCAGAGAACTGTAATTGATATCTGGCTACGAGTCTGCAAGGCGTCAAGACCCAGAACACCACTTGTAATTGATATCTGACTACGAGTGTGCAAGGCGTCAAGACCCAGAACACCACCACCATGACCCTAGCAGTCGTGAGCACCTCATACTTTTTCTGACTAAGTTTCGTCCTCCTCTTCATTCTGTCAAGAAAATGACTGGACAGAACCAAGAACCAAAGTTTGCATGTCGTTAAATATTTCAAATACAAGTTGCAGATCTTTGTGGGGATTGCATTTTATATCAGAGGATATCGGAGGTCTTTCCTCGGTGGTAAATCGGCCGAGACTTAAAATTAGCCACTCACCTTTATTTAGTACTAAGGAGATGAACCTCCACTCCCCCATACGTCTGCATGGTGTGGTAACAGGGACACCTTATAAATTTGTTGTGCTGTGTATCTTGCATTGCATGTTAGCCTGTGAATATATTGAAATATGTGAAGGAAATAAGATGTCAGAAGCTTTGCCTGAAACTTAATCTTATATTTGTATGCAAATACAGATGGAAGATTAACATTCTTACTTATACCTTTATAAGTGCACATTCGTGTCGTATGACCAGAACATTCTAAAATAATTTTGTCATTGAAACAAACAAGAAAGATTACTCCAACAGGAGCAATTTAGTTCAGGATTTTAATACGTTTTATGTATGAAGGCTTCTGTCTTCTGTAGTATGGTCGATGTTTACCATCGCCCTGATAACGGAGGCAGTATGACCTCTGAAACGTTGGTAAACATCGACCAGACTACACAACGCAACAACCCAGAAATCTTCATATTCACCGCTGTGAAAACCTCAAATCTTACAAGTTTTAAGTACCTCTCTCCTACCATAAAATAATTCACTATTATTTTGAAGGTGGTGGTGTTGTAGTTTTGGGCTGGGCTGTACGGACGTGTGTATTGACCTCCAAAGGAGAGTTCCTTCTTCCACCTTATTTTGTGTAAAACCATCTGCGATAGTCTTCTCGGGCGATCGTGGCTTATCGCCCGAGATTACATTGCATTCACTCGCGGCGAAAGCTCTAAATCTTACCAATGTGCCCGTTTCTTACAGAATATTTAAAGAGCAATAGAAGTGCACGTCCGGATATGATGATCCCGTGTACTTTCTTACTCCCAAAGGACACGTAGGTTCTCGTTGTTCTTGATGACGGTTTCACAACCAGATACTTTATGTGCCCTAGAATGGGGAGGATAAAAGAATGCGGTCGTGGTATTTTTTAATATCTATCTAGGCATTTTTTTGGTGGAACCGATGAGATCCACAAAAACTGTCCGTCAAGGATTTCCAATCTCGGGATCGAGAAATACGATGCAAGACTGCGAACCTCTCATCTGTGATGTTCAGTAGAATATGCAATAGGATAATAAAAATAGCGACAAATTATTTTCGAGATACCATCTGGTTTGTCAACTTGTATTCATATTGAAGACGTGAATTCTTATGTTTATCTTGTATCCTATCTATACCAGCCATAAATAGCGTGCAAGTTGCTCAGGGCTCGGGGATGCCCCTTCCGCCTGTTAAGATAGAGCCGTATATATTCGTGGAGCGCGCCATATTTGTCGATCTAATTTACGTACAATAGTGTCTCAGGCGCCGACTAACGACTTTCAATCGATAGAGAATACATTCCAGTCTGCAAAACTGCAGAACGTCTTCTCCTCTCTTGTCCTGTGGATGCAGACGAATGGAGCTATTCACCCGATGCTTTATGTGGTCTTCCAGAGGTTCAGGATAAATGCCACAATAATCTCATTTGCCCAAGAAGCAAAACCTTTCTCCACTTTGTGTGATTCGTTTTAAATATATTTTGAAAACTGAAAGGATTCTTCTGCGCAACTGATTCAATGGACTTGTTTCAACGTTACGAGCAACAACGGAGCATGTGATGAGAGTGATTAAACGTTAATTCAGCTTTTGAAGGACGTATAAAAAACAGCAGCCTCGTATTCATCCAACGTTCTACTCAGACTTTCAAAACAACCTTAAAGCCCTAATATTTTATTTTCTGTTCATTTCCTTATATTACTTATTTTCAAAATAACCTGTTAAATCTTTCAATTAACTGTAATGCATATTGCTACGAATGACAACGTAGGTTGCGTGCTAATTGGTCAGCACACACTGTTTCGTATTCGGAATGTCCCATGTGTCCCAATGTATGTCCGAAGACCGGCTGTAATGACAGATGTTTACCGCGCTATTCCTCTGTTCCTCCGGACAAAAGCTGTTACCGGTTAATGCTGCTCTGAATGATGTAATTTTTGGTTCATGGCCAGTTAACCTACGAAAGAAAATGGTTGCTGATTGAAGAATTAATAAACAAATAACCTCGGGTTCAATGGAGACCGCATTCATGTACACTTTCACAAAAAATCGTTAAGCAGAATTTTTTTGCCATCGAGGACTGCGACTTAGCTCATTATTGTGGGAAGAAATTGTCTGTTAAAGGATTCAGCATTTAAGGCGATTCATCCAGTTAAAAACATATTTTAGTTTTCTTCAACATTGTATTATTGGTTTATATTAAAATTATACCGAAAAATGTATTTGTAAATACATAATATGAGGATCCTCACAGTACAACATTTTTAGTATTTTGTTTAAATATGTTTTAAACATCAACAAAAATAAAGCACCAGAGGGGATAAAAACAAAAATAAACACAATTAAATTATTTATAACAACTCTTTAACCTTTCACAAAATTCGAACTCATTTGAGCTAAAGCAATTCGATGTTTGCAGGTTAGGTTAGCGCAGGATTTTATTCGGTATGAGAAAATTAACGGATCTCTACCGTTTCCATCTTTGCATTTGTTCTTTTATTAAAACCCAGGTTTCGGATCTACATAAAACCACATAAGGCGCCATTCACCACAAAAATTTATTAAGGTTTACTTTTAGAATTTCCTTATAGGCCTAACATACGATTTAAAATTCATCATATTTCGGCGTCTTCCCCACCGTTTATATTCTCCGACTGCATTTAGTAGGCCTAAGTAACACTTTTATTCATCTAAAACACTTTGGGAAAGCAGGTGATTAAACCTGTAACTGTCCCTCCATATTTTTAAACCTCTTTCTAGGTGTCCTCATGTTAAGTTGTACATAAATGTCGTTTCTCCTTCACACTTACAATTGCGTACAAATCAGTTGCATATAAACCTACATCGAAATTAGAAGTGGATATTGCTCGTGATTATAGTAGATTGAACTGGATGAACCCCGTACTCCCCACCCGTTAATATGTTGGGTAATAAAATAAAAGGCTTCTTAGAAACACACGTCTATAGACTTGGTTTAATTGATCAGACAGCAATGGTCCTATTCACACAAAGCTATGTACAAATAAAATGTACATGGAGTCAATATTATCTTTACTGTTACAAGAAATCTGTTTTAAAAAACTGTACCTTATGTTAATTGTTATTAATCTTAAAAGTGCATTATGGAGGATTTTATACACAACAACGTAATAATAATAATAATAATAATTCATTAATAATTATAAATGTAATACAACCAAAACAACAAGGCATACTGAAGTTCGTCCACAGAAAGTAGAAGCGATGATGTTTGTGTAAGAGAATGTGCAGAGATATCTGCAGACATGTAGATACTGTGATCAAATACTGCTGGACTATGAAAGGAAAATATTTTTCGGTTATTAGTATACATGAATTTACTTGAGCAGATGTACTACCTGTGTTCCAGATTGTTACATGTATTTATTTTTTCACTTTTTAAATAAAGAACATTCTATCCAATTTATTTTGTTTTTATAAAGTTCTTAAATTAATTATTTGTATTGTTTAGAAAGTCAACAAAAATTGGGCATATGTATCAACAAATAAAAACTTGTTTGAATCATCCACACAGTCAACAACTTAACCTCACTCCAACACAATTACTCAGTATCTATTAGATTATTTCACACTACAAGTATTTCCTTACAATCTTTAAACTGGCTCAAAATTCTCAGAATCGCCTAATCCTTCTGGCGACTAGTCCCCCATTAAACACATCTAGAGTTCGAGGTTTCTCTTTTTCTTACTTATGTTATCACAGATAAATAAATTCAGCTTTTCAAAACAAATGTACAGTACTACTGGTACTGACATTCCACAGATTTAGCCTGTGTTGAACTTTACAGCCAGCTTTCAGAACTTTTTTAACCGCACCTCGGACTGTTTCACCATTCCATTTCATGGCCCGATTAACAATAAACAGCTTATATCCCCGATTTCTGCGTCACAAAATAAAACTAAGTTTCATCACAGTTATTTTGCATTTCGACGTCACACTTCTCACAAGTTACGTCGAGAAAATTCTAGGTCGAAATTCAGATTTCCAACTTCTTTACTGTAGCTACACTAAGCAATAATTGCTACCAGAAATATATCGCCAAAAATGTTTTCTATTGTTTCAAAATATGCTCAAGTTTATAAGAGTCCGTCACTGCACTCTATTCTAAGACAGATAAACCCAATCCACGTAATTACATCATAAGTTTTAAACACATTTTAATATCCTTTTATCCACGCTTCGGGTTTCACAGCTACAATTTCGTAACTGTTACTGATTTGTCCTATGCGTGTTACATTACTGTCCAATCACATCATGATTGATTTGGTCACCCTAAATTTGACGAATAGAACAAATTGATAAATGAGTCTTACTTTCTTTGTTTTAGCCAACTATAACTACGTCCTACTACTGGGATTTATGCAATTGCACGAGACGTAATATTAACTTTAGTTCTTCTATGGAAATACAGCGCCATTACCAACAGAGCAGCGCAGTTAAAGGCCAGTTTCAACAAACTCTATTAAGTCCAGTGCAACAAAGCTTTGTGTAGCTGTTTTATTGAATTTTAAGTACACTTTATATGTACGTTCTCCCCACACCGCGTAATAAAATCTAAGAAACTCTTACTGAGTTTATTTACAACTCAAACACCTGAATTTTAAATATAATTCGATTGTATACACTGCAGTTGAGTGGATAATTGTCTGGAATGATTGCTCTGTGTGGCTGTTCACCGCATTCCAAGTAATTTTATTTCGTATGGGCGTGTCAATGATTTAATTCGACGTCTGGTAAATTCGAACTGTTTGAAATTCGGCTCCAAAATAAAATGTCGTAAGAAGAAAGTGACTTTTTCCATTCCGAGGTTTCAAGACAACATTAGCATCTTCTGTTGTTAGATTAGGTTTTATTTCCACGGTAACTCGGCGTTTCCGTTATTGAGAAACGGCAAACAATGATTTTATAAACTTTTGCTGGTTTATTTTCAGTGACACTGTTAAGCAATAATTGGGTTTACTTCCAAAGGAAAATAATGTTTGTTCTTAGTTCTTAAAGGTTTTACCTTCGCCCGTGGTATAAACTTTTAGCTGTAGGATGTGGTTAAAGGAATTTGCTGTTCAGTGCCAAGTGAAATTAAACTGAACGTGATTATTTCAGTAAGGACCCTAAAAGCAAAGTTTACAGTGAAAAGGCAATTAAAGTTTGTAACCTACATTCGATAAAACTGAGTAATATTAAATTGTAGGCATAATTATGAAACATGTTTGCTGAAAATTTTATATTTGTCAGCGAATTTCAAAAACTTATGAATACCGTTAATTATCTGAGCGTAACTAACAGTACTTTTTATTACAAACCTTTAGCACTTGTTTCTTCTTTTTAAAATTCGTTAACTGAATTGAGTCTTATTCCATATTTATGTTGCTGTCTGGGGTTTAATATTATCAGTTGATCGACGGGACACTAACAATTAGAAGATGAATAGTCTTTTTATGCAGGGACACGGAGTGACATAATAATACTGTCTGATGTTACAGGTTAGAAAATTAACACTGGTATCTCCTTTCACTACTTTTGCTGAAGGCTAGTCCGTAGAGTTCTAAACAATATAATATTTGAAGATAAATCATGAAGTTATGCTAAAACCTAAAGAAAAGACACTGCTTAAGTGATTTCAGTGGAAGGTAAGATGGTAAGATGGTCCTTAGGCTAAATGCTGTGTTGACTGGATTCAACTGGCTGTCCTGTGAATATGGCAACAAACGTTCTGCTTTCATAAAAGGTGGGGAATTTGAGTAGCTAAGCAACTATCAGCTTCTCACGAAGGATTCTCATTAATTTGCAATTGCCGAATATCTGAACCTATAATATGCCATAGGTTCCATGTGATGAAACTCTAATCTAGTACAACTCAAAAATTTCGTGACGTAAGAAGTACAAAACACAGACGCCTGGCATAAAAAATACAACGAAATTTTGTGTTATTTCGTCACCACCACCAGATGCTGGAGAATTTTGATTTTAATTTATGATTATAACGAAATAATATCGGAACGCGTCGTATTTTAAGGCTAAGGTGCCACGATCGTTTCGACAAACGGTTGCAAGAAAATGTACTGTCATTTCATCCCTGAAGAATTCAAATTGAATGTGTTCAATTTAAACGGAGATTCCAAAAATATTAACAAAAATTCTATAAATTTTGCCTCCGAAGGCCGATACTAGAAGGATTATTATATATGCTGACAAAAATGTTGGTACGTTCCTAGTAGCCTATTTGTCAAGCGTGACATTGGGATAAAATCTGTGTATGCAAAAAACATAATAATGGACCAGTTCAACGGTATACGAAGTGCGGCCAGCTCTGTGGCCGATCAAGTTCAACCATGTTAAAATTCATCTCATTAAATTTTCATTTATACACTCATGAAGTGAATAATGGAGAATACCTACTTAATATATGCACCAATTCTAATAAAATAGATCATTTTTACACATTAAGATTATTTGCGATGGAGAGTGAGGTTTCTTCTTATCTATATCTAATATATTATCAACCAACTCTTGTGTATGTGTGTTGAAAGTTTGTATGCAACGTGAATTCATGTGTCAGCTGAAATACATTAACAGACATTAATAACGGGTAAAGAACTATGTATCCGAACATATTAAATGCATACGTTCTAATAAGTGGAGCTCAGTCCGCAATCAGGGAAAAAGCACAGCGAAAACTTGTATGTACAGTTGAAGCAAATGTGTGCGATCACACTAAGAAAATCTTGACCCCCCCCCCACTCATACGAGAGGAAAAATACACATAAAATATAAATAAAACATCAACATTAAACATCACGTTATGTTAAAAAAAGAAAAGTGGCACAAACTTTATAAACACAGAGTGTACATGAATAAATGTTGAATCATGAAATTTTGAACACCGTGGTACACATCATCATACAGGCAGTAAATCCTGGGGCACAAAGGGCAGGTTTCAAAACTGTGGGGTGGCAGAAGGTAGGGTTTTCTGAATTATACATTCGTCGGCTAAGGAATTAACACACCTGTCACAGATAATGTCAATTCAGTACTCAGCGTGACATATTACATCACTTCCATGCTCTCTCTCTTTGCAATTTCAGTGAATAGGCATCAGTTATTTTCACACGACAGTGCAAGGCCTATCACTTGCAAGCAAAACGATGTAACACGCTTTTGGTTTCGGGAGACGCTCAGAATATCGCCACAAGCAGCGTCACGATGCTCCGTCTATCTTCAACAGCATCCATGATGTGGTGAATCCTAAATCGACATTTGTTTTTATGGATGCCATCTTGTGTGATCATAACAGCAATTCAATGCTGGCTCAACAGGTGTTGTTTGCAGAATTTCTACGATCTATTCCAAGGTACTGCGGTGCGATGTCTGACTCTTGCCTGTTTGGCGAGTAATAAATTGGTTGTTCAAAGTGTCATTCTACAGCATTTATTTTTGAACACTCTGTATACGAGAACGTGACGAATATTTTCGTATTTTCCATAAATATACTTTGTATAAAAAAATTGAATAAACATTTAACGAATTTAACGCCGTAAATCAGTAATTCATTTGTGAATTAATTAAACATATGCTGAATAAGTCACTATGTCTTAAAGTTTGTCTCGTATTATAAATTATATTTCAAACCCGAAAGAGAGAAATATGCTTAAAAAGGTTATCTTTAATACTGACCAAAGTTTGGGCCCGTATTTTACGAGAGACTGTACACTGTTCTGGAAATAGGACTTAAAACTGTTTAAAAAAAAATTATTCACGTGTTCCTCATTCCTTAACATTTTCTCTTTGTTGCTGTAATATCCTATAATTTTCTCTTTTACTTTTGGTTCATTAAAGGCGTAATTTTTTTCTCGGAATCTTAACACAATTTTCTAATTTACACACTTTTGGATACTTTGTACCACTAATTCTTCTTTTTCTAAGATTATGTCTATTCTATTCTCCCAGAACCAAGACACTTTTTTCAACATATCCAATAGAAATAGCTACATCCTAATTTACTTTCTTGCACTTTGCCCCTGTGAACTCCAAAGTCTCATTTCGAGTTTAGTTTCTTTTTATAATGTCTTGTTAAAAGATGGTAGAACTAACGATACTTCTCTTGCATACGATCCTCAGGTACTTTTAACAAATCTCTTACCCATTCATATATATTCCCCATATTAATTTTCCACTAAAGAAAGTTGAATCCTTTAATTCTTCTTATATTCTTCTCTTTTAAATTAAGAGTCAGAAACACGTGTCGCTTTGTCTCCAGTGAGACTTTTCAGTCAAGAATACTGTTAAAACACTTCACTCTCTGCACAGTTGTGTATTTCGTGGTGCATGAGATAAAAGGGCTTCGTATACTGTACAGTGCAGTCCCAACTCTAGGAGTGAGATCTTCGTCACGCGGTCAGGAACATCTCACGCATCTACGGTACAGCAAAACAGCGTTCTCCTGAAACAAAAGAATTAATAACTGAAATAGTCAAAAGTATGCTACCATCATCCCAAGTACCGACATTGTAGAGCTGCGTTGTGTGGTCATTTTTGCAGATGCCTTTGCTACCATCATCCCAAGTACCGACATAGTAGAGCTACGTTGTGTGGTCATTTTTGCAGATGCCTAGAAAATCTCAGAAGCATTCCCAACTTCCGATATTTGGTCTAGTTGGTTCGTATGTTATTTAACGACACTGACAAAACTTCACAGATTCATGTTGGCAAATAAGATGAGGTCAGTCCATGTGGTATTTATGGTGAACAAAGTGGCACTGGGATAGGTTTATCTCCGGGACGTGGACAACGAAATTATTAGAGGCCCAGTTTCACAGTCGCACCCCATCGCTCCCCGTCGTCCTACTTTGAAAAGTATTCTTCTCAAAACTGTTTTCAATAGCCCTCATGCTGTGTCGATCGTGGCCTTCTAACTTCAGTGATTAGTGGTAGGGCACGGAAGATGAAAGTTCCGGTCCATTGAGTTGAATCTCTGACCAGTACGTATGTTTCTTCTTACTATTCCCTGGTGAAAGCCCCCTGTGCGTTACACCGTTGTTCCTCCCACTCTGTAAACGGAGTCTCGACGTGTCGTGACTGAAGGTGTTGAAACGGAGACAATACTCGATTACTGGATCCGAATCTCACTTTGTTCACCGTGTGAGACAAACTCAGCGACATCTGTTTATCAACGCACATTCGCTCTTTTCTTCTTTTATCCTTACCTTTTGTTTTTGTATTTCTTCATATCCGCTTTACTTCCTTCCCGTCGCACTGTCTCTTACTGTACCTATTATTACCACGAGATCCTTCTTCTAGTAACTTTCTCCATGTCCATCATACATTATATCTTTCTTGGGGACCACGTGTTCTCAACAATTTTAAAATAAACGCCGTCATATATTCTTCCCTCCGCACAACGGGAAACCAATTTATGCACCGACACAAAACATTGGGCAGAAAGATAGTCGGAGATTGTACCGGCATCTTCTGGATGTGTTTCTGTTCTATAACCAATCGCATTCAGTTGCGGAGTTCTGAACAAAAACTGGGCCTGTAAAATCTTTAGGCAGCGAACACACGTGGATGGGAAGTTGCCGTGGACTCTGTCGAAGCGGATCATTTCTAGTTCTTAAAGACACTAAGATATCCCATCGGCGTTTGGTCAGGTGACCGAGGTGCCATGCAGTTGGCTTACCTCGACCAGGAACCTGAAGACGGAGATAGAGCCCCATCTCCGAAACGTCGTTTTAAGTTTTATATTTTATTTACTAGACGATGGATAATATCCAAGAAAATTTTTATTCAAGGGAAATATTCGTTTAGAAATTCTTCAACATCTGCATAATAACCTGGAGACATATTGTCCTACTGTTTTCCGAGAGACGAGCATCCTCACCCGATCCCTCTAATTCACCTCCTTTCCTTTACAACAGTCTCTGACTCTGCCAGGCGATAATGTTTTCTTAACTCGTGTGGCAGACTTTATTTCTTGAAACCGAAAGACACATTGTATTCGCTCTGCACCACTGACGTCGCTATTTTGTTTTGTGGTAGAACTGATCGGAAAACACGAACATCATATTTATCTAAAACGTACAAGCAACATAAGCTATGTTGCAGACAACGAATGTTACTTTTGGTTCATCCTATGTGAACCGCTGCGATTATACATGGTCGATCATAAACGATAGAATGATGAACAGTAAGGTGATACAGATGTGGAAGGACTTGGTCACATCTTCTCTGAAGACAGTGCTGTTCAAAACTATGCACGCAACAACTTACCACAGCATATGGTGTATTATTGTCAAGTTTTTTAAATGTATTCATGTCTTATGTACGCATACATGTATGAATGAATGTTCATATAATTTTTCATTTCCACTGTGTCTTTTACGTTATGTTTGCTATAAAACATTTAACGTATTCGCAATACTGCAGTCACAATGAATAAACAAGATGAGTGACAGAAATATTATGGATAACAATATTTATTTATTTATTTATTTAGTGTTCTGTCTGACGGCAGGTCCATATGAACAGGATCCTTCCATCCTTTTCTCGGACTGGGACCTCTTCATATACGTTCTTAGCAGATGATCCAGAAGTGGTTTGCCATTGCCTTCTTCTGTGTGTGAATGGAGTAATTGTTGGGATGCCACGGAGGAAAACTCCGTGTTGCCTAGACCACGGCCTTGCCCAACACAAGTTATAAATTCGGGCACCGCCGGGAATCGAACCTGAGACCCCAGGATTACAAGGCCAGCGTTCTAACCGCTAGACCAATACTGCTCTGAAAATTGTCAGCATGTAACAAACGTAAAGAAACATGGAAAATACTGCAACAGCCACAAATTCAATAACATAATTTTCAGTAAGATCTTACTGCTATTACGTTTCGTTAAGTATTGTTGAACGTTCGGAAACACATTTTAATTGAGAATGTCATGGTGTACTTGCTGAAAAACACAACACAGGAACTTCACACTTTTTATTAAATATTGAAACATCAAACTTCAGTTATAACATAAACTTAGTCTGTGCAGTTACAGCAGACATTTTAATGGCTGGTAAACATGAGTTACGACGTAGTCATGGATGAGTAGGCATTGTGTTTTGTAGACCGGATTGACTTTATCGATTTAAATGTGGGTGGTGTTACACTTTATTGCCACCCTGTAAATTTAAAGTAGAAGCAAGGCGACCCACCTCTGTGAGACGAGAAACGATGCAATTGGGCGATAAACTGGTCCCTTACAGTTCCTTAATCTTGATGTGACTGACGAAAACTGGCAGTGTTTTCACACGGCGACAGCCCTATTGCTAGGCTGGTGCCCAACGCGGGGGCTCCTCCAATTAAATGGATCTGAGACCATTGCTACTAGTCATTCTGCTTTAATGATATCACAACCGTACCAACGAACTGACATATCAATTCGAGTAAATTATCACATCCATTTAACGCTTCGAATGCTGTCCTAGGCCTCTGATATTTATACGCAAGTGATATTAACACTTTCGGTGCCTGTCTCGACTATTGCCGGATGCTTCAATTTCCGCATACAACTTCGTCTACTCATATAATTTTCAGCGCCTTCTTTTCAGGTCCGATTCTTACAGAAAACAGTTCATAGAATATTGTTTGCGAGTGTTGTGTTTAAGATACAAGTAAGCCTTTTCCGAATTTATGTACTCTAAATTTAGGAAAGTTGTGCTTGAGTAATATTATGTATTTTATGCTCTAACCTCACGGTATAACTTGATATAAAGTTCCCTTAAAATCAGTTTGTTTGTATGGACAGGAAACTCTATCTGTGACTCTAAGGGATGAACAGAGACCGCCTGTTTCAGAACGCATTACTGATGAGAAAATTTATACCATAGGAAGAAAAAATGTTCTAAAGAGATAACATGGATAGAGCTAATAGTTTCAGAGGAAGGAGCTCCATTTCTTGAGGTCTAGTTTTTGCAACGGCCTATAAAACGAAAAAGAAAGTATAATAATATTTGTGTGGGACTGTACACCAGCAGGGTCAATGAATTGAAACAAGGAGACTGGAGGTGTGACGATGTGACATATTTTATGAGACAAAACACGAGCGATTGACAGTTACCGATTGAGTTACATTTTTGGGTCCTGGAACCGAATAAGCTATGAACGAAGAGATAAAAAAAAAACCTGGAAGGAAGCCAGAACTCGGTGGTTCTTCGTCCATCCACTGATTGAAATCTTCCACATTTATCAACGTCAGTGAAGGTGCTGGTACAGGCAAGGTTGTGCTGTGGCCTCAGTATAACCATTGCACCCACACAATACCCATGACGTATTTTATAGTCCCTTTATTTTATATTTTCATAAAAAATGCGGTTTTTCTAGGCTATAACCACGCCCGTCTGTTTCTTGAAACAGTAGACAGATTTTCATTAAAATGTGTAAGAAGGCCATGTTATTAGTGGATACCCAAATTTTTCATTTTCGTGCCGTCGATACTACCAACATGGCGGTCGCAGAAACGTCTGAGTACCGCTTCACGTGAAGTAGAAACGATTAGTAACAGCCTTAATTTTCAGGGAGGTTAAAGTTTTCTTATTCTTATTCACGACGAGAAAGTGCAACATGATGACCGTTCGGAATCGGTTTAAACTCAGGGATTAATAGCGATAAATCAATCACTGAAGATGTGTATACGGAATTTGGAATGGGGATAGATCATAAACGTAGATCCTACAATTATCACTAATAATTGTTTTGATATCTTAGCAAACAGAGGCGCGGCAATGGTGAAGTTGTTTCGTAAATGTAACGTATTCGGAACATCTAGTAGTGTAAACTGCGTGATTAGGTTTATTAATTAAGAGACCTCGTTTTTGACAAGACTGGCTTTTAGAATTCAGCGTTATTTTTACAAATTATTACCACGTATAATTTCAAGGTTACGAGTGACATGTGCAAGGGAAACGAATAATCAACTCAAATACGAGTAATTAAGGGGTCCATTCCCAAAAAGGAAAAAAAAAAAGTTTGGGCCAAAATTTAATTTCACGTTGTTTCATACGCAAGAAAAATCCCGCCGTGGTATTAATAGAGGGCACGACTCAAGTCGTTGGTTGAATTGTAAAAAATAAAATAAAGCTACTCAATTTTGTAGTCTTAAGCAAAAATTTTAATTTTAAGACACGATTTCTTTGTCCTCCAAAAATTCTTGAAAGTCGAACGGCACTGGACCCTTTAATTTTGTGCTAATTCTTTGTATCGGTTGTATAACAAAATACATCTTGTACTTGAGAGGAACTACATGTTTCTGCGCACTTGTTCGCTGTCATGAGGCATTGTTCGCGCGATAACACTGACGACGAGGCACACCAGTGACATGGAACAGCAATTATAATTACACGTTCTTGAACAAGCTTATCAGATATGGGTATGCAAACCACTTTACATAACAACTAACCCCAGAGCTGTTATTTTCTGATTTCTGCAGTTTTAAAGAGAAACTAATATCCTAGCAAGATAAGCAATTACAGGAAATAACTCACCTGTGCACCCAGCAACTGCAAGTGTTGAATGACCGCGCGTTAATCGCTGTGTCCACAAAGCCCCTGTTTCTGTATCTATGTATCGATCGATCTATCTCTCGATGTATCTATCGGTCTGTCCATACATTTTAACTGTTAACAAATATGTCATCTGTTGAAAATCTATCTTCCTATCTATCTGCCTATACATCTATCTAGCTGCCCATCTCCCGGTCTATAAACTACCTATTTGCTTGTTTGTCTGCTTGTGTGTAAGTTCGTCTACCTGTCCACCCGCCCAACCATCCTTTGTCTGTTGCTTACGGTACAACATCGTGACTTTTCAATTCAGATTGTCCTGGGATCTGTGTCCATCAGTAAAACCACTACATAGCCCACTAACGTGACCTGACACAGTCACGAAGTTAAGGGGGTTTCCCAGTTTCTTTAAAATGTAGGTTTATTAAACTGTACTCATTTATTTATTTTATTTTTATTTTATAACTATGTAACACCGAATTCTGTGATTAATGAATAATGAATTGGAAAGGTTGTGGAATTATGAATTCGTGGCGAAATTAAGGGGAATTTGCCTGGACAGACACCTAGTCAGGAGGTTCTGTATTAGGGTTCTCCTATTG
>NW_019059831.1:420052-470330 GCF_000696155.1 Zootermopsis nevadensis
GTTCTAGCTTCATTCACTGAAGATGACCTGGGCATTGTAATTCGTATCTGTAGGAAACTCACAGATAATTTAAGGTAGCTACTGTCCCGGAATTTGCCTAAAGGGACTATGTGAAATCAGAAAAATCGCAGCATAATAGGTATCCAGACCGAGATTTGAACCCAGGACGTTACTAAAACAAAGCAGGAGTCCTCACCATTTGGTATTTGCGTATGAACTCTTTAAAATTAAGAAAAATTTCTAACATGTATCTTTATTTCACCCACGCACCGATGGCGACTTAATACATAAAGTTAAGAGACGCGACCAACCACTTCATATTTGATTTAGTTCTGAAACGCAGTAGTTAAGCTTGCAAATGGTGTCACAGGAATTAAAACGAGGCTATTATGTATGGCAGGCGTGTGGTAATATTTGTTTTGATAAACAGTTTTGTTTGGGCTATTTTTTCCCATGGAAAGTACACTGTTTAGCTTTAAATATTTGTTTATCTGGGATTGCCTTTTAACATACCCGGTCTTAGCTGATAATCACACAATTGAAAAATAAAACTAGAACATGTTCATAATGACGGAATAACAAATTCGTAAATAAATATACAATAATATACATACGAGACACAAGATACTTATGTAATGAAATGAGGACAATGAAAAGAAATAAATCTATTGCCTTGTATCTTTGCTAGAGCATATGGGTCACAAGTGAGCCCTTGTGAACGCGGTAAAGGACCTTCGGTTGTTGACGTCACCATAATGCATTAGTTATGCATAGCCTAATTAATTTGCATCATGCTTTTAATGGTAACTCAATTTGGAACTAAAATAAGCGAACTAATAAATGAACCAAATCTATGTAGGATTTGAGGTTTCCACGGAAGTGAGTCTGAAGATGAGTCTTCTGGCTTGTTGTGCCATGTAGCCTGGTAGAAGTTTACCAATGTCCTTGCTGCCTCCATCATCAATGATGAATTGCAGACATGTTTAGTGATTTTAGACCTGTAGTCTTTGGTTTTATCGGCGACTCTTTTAAATGCTGCGGGCTGCTGCATTATGCACCTTTCCTTCCCGTTATGTCAAATTTAATATCTAAAATTTAAATTATTTGAAGTACTACTCAGTTACAAGTTGTGTCAAATTTAATATCTAAAATTCAAATTATTTGAAGTACTACTCAGTTACATTTTAAATAACTGTGTTTGACGTGAAATGGAGGTTAATCGAGAAGCGGGCATATACAAGTTTGTAAAATTGAACGTTCCCAGCTCACATTATTCCAATTCTAATGGTATCTTCTAATAATCTGATTCATACAATATAGGCACCATTACCGCAGATTGCATCTTTATTAAAAGAGGCAGCTTGTCGTGTTTTAAGTGGGTTGCCAGGTAACACGATGTTTTGGTATCCTGACGTTAACAAGAGTATTTGAGCCTCCCTGCATGTTACGCCACTCTGAGAGATACACGGGGATTGAAAGCCTATGTTTAAGTCATAAGTTGCTCACTTCAGACATCCTGAATGTTTGAAGCAACTCTCTGCATCGATGGGGCTCAAGAATAGAACATGTCCAGTACCTGCCAACGTGTCAGCGGGAAGAATTATGCGTTTGACAGTCATAACGGGAGAAATGGCTTGAGCTAATGTAGTGCGTGTGGTGGAATGTCAAAATGTAATGTTCCTAACTGAGAATTGTTGTGAAACAATTAGGAAACAGGCAATGATTGCTTCGTCCGACATCCTGTCACTTTGTCATTCGATGCATATAAAATTTGTACCCCGCACGACGTCACTAAATAATGAAAACAAAACACATTACAAGTGTGGTGCATTCTTTGAATTATCTACATATGTACAAGGTGTACATATAATAGGTATATTGTTCTTTTGAATCTTTCCTCAGTGAAATTTATAATAAGTGAACTAGATAATATGATTCTAGTAACAAAGTAGTGGTAATGTGTAGCTCTTGGTTTATGTACCACTTGATCTAAAAATCAGGGCCCAGACATTTTGCCCGCTTAATACATTAACATTTGTCTTACCGTTCTCGCAGCGAACAAGAATTGTTTCTCTTAACATTAACTGACTGATTCTGTAGCTAAGAAACTGTCGTCTGGCAGACAGGAACAGAGTTGTTAAATATCCTTAAATGGCTTAACCTAACGATAAACACCTGTTATCTTGTTTGATAAGGTCCCATTTAGCAGGATTTGCAATTGTCTCGGCGGTGTGAGTTTAGATTATCTTCTGGCTTAGCGAGATTTCAGGTTCTCACGGCTACGATGATGGTTTGATATGCCATGCTTGCTGCCTCCAACATAGGGGCGAAGAGTTGATGGATGCAGTAAGCACCTCTGAAACGTCGATTAACTTCTACCATATTAGAAAAGTAATCTGCATCCTCTCAATTCTTGCGCCGTATTGTACACCAAAATTTTGGAGGAACATGCTACCTCCATATTCAGTAGTTCTGTGAAGGAATTAAGCTTTCTTAGATATTTAAAAAGTACAAGTTTTCAGTCTACTTAAAAGTTTGAAAGCCTGGGAATCTGATTCATCCTACTTTATTAAAATCCTGTTAACATGTCTCACAAATGAATTGACATTTAAAGAAGGAGACAATGACCCAAACTCACGTCAAAATAGGCTTATTCTCTGCCATGTAGAGTCAGTATTTATTTACACTGCTATAATATTGAGTATTTCTCGTTTGTAACCCCAGTATTGCCATGTTTGGAAGGAATCATGACAAGTACTTCAGTGCTTAAGCTACTTTGAATGTTCACATAATTCACGTGACGCAGGAATATGACACGCTACAACATGACATGATATGACATGCTTTAACGAAACAAGTTATCCTATCAAGCAATAGATCGGACACGCATTCAGTTGCTCCCAGGATCGAACACCAGAACAAATTATCGGAGCTTCGAGTACCTGAACACGAATTTTGAAGCGGATACTAACGCTTATTTTCCAACGTTTCTGTAGGATAGATTTCCTATTTTCACGAATTGGAACATGTGACGTGTTTTCATTCCGATTTAATTCAGAAAAAAATAACTATTTTGACACTTTGTCATACTCGAAAGGAGCAAAATTTATTTAATTGGATGTTTCTTTTTTTAAAATAAAACCCCTCTATTATCATATAGATTCTTAACTACCTGCATTAAGTGGTGACAGTTACGTAACTACCTTGTCAAAATTTTACGACTTCCATGTATATATTATTTATTTTAAAGATTGCCAGACTATGGGACAGAATTACAGAAAGGTGCCCGTGGGAGGTATTTGGACCCAAGAGCGGTGAAGTGTCGGCAGGTTGGAGTTGCACAATGAAGCTCTTCACAATGTATAAACTTGGTCAAACATTAGAGTGATCAGATCAAGGAGGATGAATCTTCACAATGTATAAATTTGGTCAAACATTATTAGAGTGATCAGATCAAGGAGGATGAGATGGGTTAGACATGTAGCGCTCACGGGGAGATGAGAAATTGGTAAAAAAATTTGGTTGGAATGTCTGAAGGGAAGAGACCAGATGGAACACACTGGGGTAAGTGAGCGGATAATATTAAAATGCTTCTTACAGCAGTCGGCTTTGGGGATGCAGATTATATTTATGTGGCTCAAAACAAGGACTGGTGGTGGGCTCTTGTGATCATAAAATAAACCTTCGAGATCTATAAAACGGGGGAAATTTCTTGGACAGCTGAGCAACAGTCTCCCTGTCATGGAAGACGCTGCTCTGTGAAATTTGTTAAGCCCAAATTTCTTCAGAACTTTCTAAAGATACGGTAAACAGAGTCTGCTTTGTCGCTTATGCATACTTTCTCGGCATTGCATGTTTCAACTGCAGGTATAATTCCAAGCGATGTTGACATGATTTTTGCGTGACTAATTATCTTCTTGTTTTGCATTGCGTTACACGTTGCATCCTTCCGTGGCAGGCGTTCAGACTTGCCGTTCAATGCGATCAGGCCACTCCGCTGGGTGCCAGGCCCAATATTTCCATCAAGCACTGCAGTTAAACTGGAATCGCGGGATCGAAACCAGCGCGCGATATGACTGTAGCAGCTGCATCCTTACGTTACTCTCTCTCTCTCTCTGTGTGTGCGCGCGCGCGTCAGAGGTTACCAATTTGCACCAAACTTCGCGTGTTTTATTCCTTGAAACCACGGAAGAGATTTTAAAATGGGCTGAACTCCGAAAAAAGTGCCCTGGGCCCCAAACCGATAGAAGAGATTAGCAAAAATAAAAACAAACTTGTTTGTTTCGGTGAGGATATTATAGGAACTAAGGTCACATATCTGAAAACCGTCCTGAGTTCGAGTCTCAGTGAATATGTTGGGTTTATGTATAAATCTAATATTATTAATAATTGTGCCCTATTCAACGATAAGATCAGGCCTATGCAACGCTTTCAACAGATCGAGAAATGTAGCCATTTGTCTAATTTCCCCGCAAGTAGCACTGAGGGCATAATGCTAGTATTCTTATAATTAGAATTATCAGAACAAAGAGGATAAGAAAGCGTAATACTTAGTGCGCACAAAAATGATGAGAAATGCACGCAGAATTTTGATCGAAAGTTTTACAGGAATTGCGGTGTTTCGGGAGAGGGTCAAACTACGTGCTTTTGAACACGATACTGCAGCTCCTTAAGTGGCTGGCTGACTGCTATTAAGTCAGTCATTATTATTATTATTTAGTGTTCTGTCTGACGACAGGTCCATATGAACAGGATCCTTCCATCCTTTTCTCGGACTGGGACCTGTTCATATACGTTCTTGGCAGATGATCCAGAAGTGGTTTGCCATTGCCTTATTCTGTGTGTGAATGGAGTAATTGTTGGGATGCCACGGAGAAACCGGGGAAGCCCCCGGAAAAAAACTCTGTGTTGCCTAGACCACGGCCTTGCCCAACACAAGTTATAAATTCGGGCACCGCCGGGAATCGAACCCGAGACCCCAGGATTACAAGGCCAGCGTTCTGACCGCTATGTAGGTACAAAATGATAGCTCTTCTACAACACTGTTTCAACTGCTTAGGTTATTTATCGTCGAATCAGGAATTTATGTGGCTGTAATACAGAAACCTGTCAGGCTCTCAGACATTTTAACAAGAAGTGATCGTATGCATTTCGTATTAAGTTTCACCAGTGTTTTTCCGTTACAGGCGATGAACTGAGAAACTGTCCAGCGCACGCAGTGCATAAAGTCTAATTACAGGCGTACACTGCACGCGCAATTCTATCAACGTAACGAGTGCTCTTCGCGGGTAACAGCTCTGTTCATTACACACAAGTGATAATTACCTTGAGCTGACGGCAGCGACGTCTGGCAATTCACATTATTGGCGCATGCGCAGGCCCCCTTAGACTGGCGACACGAACCCTCCACCCATTGGTTGAGAACTGTGAAATGAAAATATTTTTGATAGAATAAATGTGCAGTGGTTTTCTCTATCTGAAAGGGCATTTTGAAAAATCAAATTGTTTCCATCTTAACTACGGGTCGCTAACGTATATTTGGATGTTCTGCAGTTTGTTTGAAAACGGCGTACAGTACAGTGATTCCAGACGAACATTGTAAGAACTTACGCCAATGGAGATAACATTCACGCCGGTACAGCAAGTACATAGGAAGTATAAATACATGTAGACCTACAAAGGGGTAGAACTACCTATTCTTGTGTCCGAGGCCAATAAATATATTATTATATTTCGTTAAGTCTAAGAAATATAAATGTGACATAACATTTGATCGCACTTATAATTTCCAACGAGGCAACGAACGGAGAGCCGTTTGTATTTGTAGCTCTTCAGCACTGGGAGGCGATCAGAACTACTCACCTCTTGTAGAAGGGTTTAAAGGCGGTGCCCTCGTTCGGGCCCTGGTTTGAGTTGCCAGCCGCCATCATGTGTCCGTGGTGCTGGTAGGCTGCATCTTTTCCGCTCGGCCTCTCTTTCTGTGGCGACTGCTGAAGACGGCCGAAGTTGCCGAGGAAGTTGTGGTGCCCTGGTGCTGCTCCGTACCCCGTCGTGGAGGCAGTAGTAGTGGCAGATGTGGACGATTGGGCACCCGGTCCCGCACCAGCGCCGCTGCCGAAACACGACGTAGGCCCTCCTAGAAGATTGCCGGCGACACTAGGTAGTTTCATGTTGGGTGGTGTCTGGGGCGGGGTGTCGGTCTGAACCTCCGGAAACCCCGACGCCCCGACCGAGGCCGAACACGCGCCCACTCCGTTTCCACCGCCGCCTCCGTAGGGCCCCGAGAGGAGCCCCCCGTACCGCGAATATGGCGCTGCCGCTGCTGCAGAAGGACTCATAGCAGCGGAGGGCAGGGCGAAGCTGTTCATGCTCATATTCATGCCCATGCTTCCACATCCTGTGCTTGGCATGAGCCAAGGCTGCTGTTGGGAGCTCGGTGGCGGCGGAGGCGTCTTGCAGGCCGCGGTGTCAGCCAGGGACCAGATCTTGGGTTTCGTAGCAGGGATTGGTACGCCGCAGTCGGACGGCGGTCCATTTTTACCCATCTCATCCTTGAGGCCGCCACCACCGAGAATGGAGTGGTGGTGGGGATGGTGATGCAGATGGTGGTGGTGGTTTCCCACCATCAGGAGGTCACCCGGCTTACGGTCGTCGTCGTCATCCATCTCATCATCATCGTCCATGCAATCCTTGTCAAGGTGGTGTTCTGCCTTCACGTGGTGCAACGAATCTGTGGACACAGCCCACAGACACAATTAACCCCTTCTGTGCTACGAACGTGATATCTCGCTTACAACTTCCGGTTTCTTCTTTGTAGAAAGTATTTAAAATTTGCCGCCGTCTCTTGAAGCACCACGGCCACAGCATCTGTGTTTTATCAACGTAATCTTTAAACTACAATTTAAAACCTACAGGCAAATAGCACTTATTCTATGAATCTAACTCATGTTTAATGCCATCTGCTAGAAGCTGTTTGTTACTAATTACAAAGTAGGTGACGTAAAGTATTTTTTGGATGATAAAAAAGTCATTGTAGGCCCAATATTCAAATACAGAGTGACCCAAAACAAATTTAAGCGACATTACGATTTCTGAAAACGGACATTGTGAAGTGGAGAATTACGTTTTCTGTGTGTTAGACAGAATAATGATCGTGAGCAGCCCAATATTTTATCAGGTTTAGCGTAACCCTTGAATTAAATATCTTCCCCACAGCCACATTTTAATTACTTTTAGAAATAATATTTGACCCTACTTTCCAATATTTCAATAAGCTTTAAATGCGTGAATATTACTGTCAATGGACTTTTGCGGATTATTTGGCTGCAAAAAATCTGTATAGTTTATAGTAGCATTTTTTTATTTACATTATATAAACGGCCTAATTTATTTGTAGCCGGAATATCTCAGTGGGTCAGTAAATGATGCAGGCTGGATTACAAGTATTCAGGACCGGAAACAGGAGATATTTCTCTCCACATCTCCGCATCCGAGCAAGCGCGTGTTAAGATAACCGCCGTCTTCCATACAGTGGCGAAGTTTAAACTTCGGTTAAAATTTAACGTGTTTTCCGCCAAGTCATAAAACAGTACTACAGGTCTGTTAGACATTCGGACAGTGTCCAGACTTTTCACCCAACGTTTACACCTCTAGTTTTTTTGAGGAACGATACAAGTTGTTCACACAACTGCTTGTAGAATAAACAGTTGTTACGTTAGGTTATTCCGCCAGTCTTTTTTTTCACTCGGAAGTGAAGTAAATTGCCTTCTTCCTCAGGGGTTGATGAATATCGAGGGGACAGAGCAGCGGAGATTTTCTGCGGCGAGAGGGGATGTTATGCACCGCGAGAGCGCCCCAGAGATAATTTCATTAAGAGCTTGGAATGGGTTTGGAATGGTGATAGCAATCCCGCGGGTGAAGCAGCGAGAGGGTGAGGATTTGTGTGGTTAAGGGTTGGTCCACAAGTGGCACTTGAATGAATCTTACTTACAGATCACACCACTACGAAGACTTGAAAGTAGCATGAGACGGATGAGTGGTCTTTAACTAGAAAGTGGAAAAACAGACTAATGTAGTCGTTACGACGTCCACTGGCTTTGAACGGGTTAAGCTTATTCCTCTGGTTTACGTACCTTTACAACACTCTCTTCACGTACTGGACAGCAATCCTGCGTTTTATCTGACAGGTCCCAATTTCGATTGCCATAGCTTGGTACGATTATGCCTTGAGGCGTGCAACGAAAAGTAATTGAAATACACGCTGACTTCGTAGGCCAAATTAAATAAGACTTGGCACTGTTCTAAATTCATATTCTCTAAGAAATGTGGATTAAACAACCGGAATAGAAATGCATATTGTATTATTTCCCATATGCGCAGGGCTCAGCAAATGCATTCTTGCAGAATTTAAATCTCTCCTTGGTTGTGATATTTATTTACCCTGATACAGACACAAATCATAGATGACAAACGTGGCATTGCAGGCTGTTGACAAAATTACTTTTTCTTTAAAAATAAATTTCGTCAATAATATGTATGTACTTTAAACTGAATTTCTTCGCGTACAGGTTATACGCCACAATAAAAACTATATTTTGCAACCAACAGAAGCATTGCAGCCCAATGGTGAGCCGTCTGCAATGAAACTGAGAAGATATACTTGAATTCAGTGGAACAGAAGACTTATTATTATTAGTATGAGGGCGATGAGTGACTCATCGCCCTGGTGATGGAGGCAGCAAGGACCTCTGAAAAGTTGGTGCACATCTATCAGGCTATACGGTGCTACAACCCAGAAGACAGTCATTTTCGGCATTAAAATTTATGAGATGATACAGTTGCGTCATATTGTGATAAATATATATTTGTTTAAATCTTGTCAGTCAAATCACAATAAAATTTCTATTAAATATTAAAATATTACTAAAATTAACATTTAAATATTTAAAATGATGTTCTCTATCGAAATGTTCGATTTACATTAGAACATCACTTTTTACACGACATGTTTCAGTTCTAGAAGAACCATCTTCAGGTGTATAAAATTATATAAACTTAAATATAATTTCTTATTTTCTTATTTACTTTACAGGATGACACAAAAAACAACAACAAAACGTTCACCCACACAAAATCATGTTAAGCACGACGTACATACAGAACAACTTCGAATACGATATTAAAAAAATACAATAAAATCTGGAAGAAAACATCATTTGAAATCTGATAAACATCTGACTAAAAGTTGCATTTAAGAAATTATATTTAAGTTTATTAATTGTCTAATTTGGGCTTTCGGATGTGAGCAGCGTGGAATGTTGACGAAACGTTGGTTAATACTGTGCATTCGACGCGGCTCTCACCCGAAAGCCAAAGTTCACATTGACCTCCAGCCGCGAAAACCTACGTAGAAGAAGTGGCATTTGATCTTTGTACCGGAGAATCGTTTCAAAGCATTCGTTCCTTATTTTAGCCCTTCTGTGTTAGCTTCTTGAATTCTGGTTTCATCTCCATTTTCTGCAACAACATTACGGTACGTAAGAATTGCCTATCCTTTATAAAATTTGTTGCCCGTATTTTTCCTACAACCATGCCTAAATTAATGCGATTTATTACATAATCTTCAGCTTCATACTAGGTCACCTGCTTTGTATTCAGGATGTCCGGTCTTCGATTCTCAGTTCACAGCCGGTTATCCTGGTTGAAGGAATTTCATAGCGTTCCTAAGTAATTTCTGAGTTCGTGTTCGTTATAATATTCCGCGCGTGTAACCTATTCAGTCAATGCAACTTCGTTAAGTAAACTAACAAAGGAAATTCATAACACTAAATGATGCATAAAGGTCAAAGTAATTATTAAACATTTATATTCGAGCACTTGAAGGAGTTATTTCCTAACTGACCGGAAATTTGACTATAAAATCTATTACTTTATTTAGGGCAGGCGAATATTAATGCCATCCTTATAGATTATCTAAATTGTTGCATTTAAAATTGACGGTTTAAGTCCATCGCATGATGGTCTCGCCGTAAGCCGTGGCAGGTGCTGAGGAAATGCGTTCCACAACGTGGCTCAAGAAACCTGTTTGCTCTGTTTATTTCAAAACTGTAACGAATTTCAAAGAAGACTCCTTCTTGTTGGTCAATAAATTCCCTATTTTTATAGAATCAGATAGTTCGTTGTCATGCTCACAAGAGCGCGCCACTGCACCATATCCTGAGCCAGATGAATCCAGTTCTCGGCAGCGTACCTTATAACCTTAGCCGTCTTAATATTATTCTCTGTTCCCTTCAGTTTTTCCTGTTAAAATTTTGTATGCACTTCCTACTTTCCATGCATAGGAATATGCGTTCCTGCCATCATAAGTTGCTGGAGAGAGAGGAACAGAGAGAGAGAGAAATAAATACAAAAATTTAAGCAGCTAATGGTGAAGCGTACGTACGTAGTATAAATTTCTGGCTTGTGATTTGGATCATAAACACACGGGTTTTAGATTTTACATTCAATATTTTCTTGACAGGAAAAATACGTATATGACTAGCCTCAAGTTTTGTTGCAACGTGTATGATTGAACACACAATTTTAGACATTTTTCCAAATTCCCGTTCATTTGTTTTAAACAAAAGATCTTGAAGCTGGCTGTCCTTCCGTCATTAGATGAAATAGACCCAAGAGAGTATGTCTGCTGCTACCATCATCAGGGCCTGATGATTGATGGAGCACGTCGGTAAAATTCTACCAGACTACGCGGAATAACAACCCAGGTGACAGTCACCTACAACTTTATACCGGTATTTGAATGAAAGTAACATGGTCTACGATCTATGCTGAGGGAAAGTGCCTTTAAAACATAAGTTAATTCTGGAAAACTGTCGAAATAGTGGACTAGATCTTCTTTCGGAATGGCAATCTTCATAGTGATTAAACATTTGTGTGACGTATCAAAATGGCGTGACTCCAACCACAAGTGAAAGCCACGCTGTTATTATTAGAAGGTTTTACTCCCTAATTTATAAAAGCCACAGTTTGTGGTGTGTGGAAAATTTGTTCCAACATCGGTTCGCCAAAAACTTTCTCTTACGGAACTAAAGCGAAATTGTGGAGATAGGAGAGGAGGTGGGAGATGAAAGGGAAAAAGGGATGCATTAATCGATTTACAGTAGTAAACCACCAATCGGGATGTCGGAGGGGTGGGGGGAGAAAGGGCTCAGAGCGCATGCACCATGCAGTCCGCGAAAAAAAAGAAAAAGAAAAGAAATTGCGTTGTTTTATGTTAGCTTCCAATGTTGCTGAGTGGAGTGGAGAGAGACGGATAAAACAGTTGGTTAGCGGGAGGGTTCGAGACGAAAGGGGGGCTAAAAACAGTGACTTGGCCTTTTTTCTAGCTCACTTTCCATACCCATCATTAGTCTTCCTTCTCTTGCTATGGATTGGTCGTGAGGTAAGTGGGAAAAAGAGAGAGCTGACTTGAACTCACGCTGCGAACATAGCATTCTACTCTGTCCGTAAAGAGAATCACTTGTCCAAGAAATACGACAAAAAAAAATGAAAACTGTGATGCGTGCAGTGTATAGTGTATACAAGGGGGGTCGGATAAAGGGGGAGGTTAGCTGCAGACAAGTTCAACTTGGGACAACTCACATTTATCTTAACAGCTTTTTTATTCTTACTTTCCTCTTACCATTCTTCCAAACTCGTACTTACATAAATACATCATCTCATGTATGGACAAAATCAAAATGGACAGAGAAAACGAAATTATAAATAATAAGTGTATCATGATAAAACATAACAAATAATAATCTAATGTCAAATTTCATGCAAAATAAA
This sequence comes from Zootermopsis nevadensis, assembly GCF_000696155.1. The sequence continues at coordinate 431,882 of NW_019059831.1, forward strand.
CAATATAACTAAAGAACAAAACAGAGTTATTGCAAAATGAATTATTTTTTTTAAATTTGTATTTGAAAAAAGTAATCCTACAAAAGTCTATATTGGTAGAAGCTGAGTATATAAAATGAATTGTCAAGTTGTTTGTTTTTTAAAGACGACACAGCGCTAGGAATGTGCTAACGGATGGTTTGGACACAGGAGCCATAACCACGACCCATTGTAGCACCGGAACTCACTCCTACACACGTCACATTTCTTGGGAGTTTTATTAAAATCTTAGTTGTGTCCCAACCATGCTAACTTAAGTTGATGGTCTGAAGACATTGCGTCAGATTTACCAACTAAGTATGCATTGGGAGCCTGTGATATTAAACATTTTTGTATTCAGATTTCAAAACACACTAACACAACTCTTGTAGGATTACCTTGTTGTTTGTTCAAAATACCTTTTAGCTTCATTTGTATTAACACTGTGCATTAAAATGTAACAAAACGAAACATGCCATGGAGTACGTGCATGTGGGAACCTGATGTCTGTCTTCGGCTAGGCAAAACGTCTGTCAGTGTTTCCGAGGCTCCTGAACGAATCCTTTCTCACGCCGCTACGTCAAACGATTGGTATATCGATCAGATGAAATCGATGGTACGCCTAATAGTCGCCGCCTCGAATCGTCTTGTTAGTCTCCATTTTCAAACAGATTTTGCCGAATTTATCCTTTTATAAATGAAAATAAATTAAACTTACAGTATTAAACCGACCCCAACAATTATTTTCTTATCACAGGGGGCTAGCATGAAATGTCCTGATTCAATGAAGTATGACACAAAGTTTAAGACCTGCTCAAGGCAGTAATAAAGTCTTCTGGGTCAGTGGTCCCCAACCTTTTTGTTCCCAAGGGCACATTTGAGAGTTTATGAGATCGTGGCGGGCACCAACCAATCAACAAAGCCAAATTTTCTTTTCTCTGGACAAATAAGATATGGACACCAAATAATACACAAAACAACACGACGTTTAATGATACAAGAAACCACGCAATCAAAAGTACGTACTTTTATAAATACAATTATTATTACTCAAGTGGGAAGTTAGTGTGATGTTTGGCACTGCGGTTGGCGCCCGCGGGCACCGCGTTGGGGACCACTGTTCTGGGTTATAGCGCCGTCGATACCCGTGACTCGGAGGACTCCACCTTCGGAGACACTTTGTTCCTCCGAAACGTTGGCTTCTACCTAAAAGCCACAACGGTGTTACGACCACAACGACGGTCCGCACTGCTCTATTGTAAACCATTGTAACCAGTTCCGTGTTGCGAACTAAACTTGGGCCTTCTTTCAGGTGAGCCACTACTTCTGACCTAAAATCTGGGCGCGCTTGAAGACGTTAGTGTAAACTAATATGTTACTCTCGCTAATTTTTCTTTGTTAATTCAGATTATTTGTTGTACTTCGTAGGCGCGGTTAATTTATACAAACGAAAGATAATATATTTTTAAACGAAAGAAGTTTGGAAAGAGATAATGAATGTTTCTGACATTCGTGGTCTTGGTACCTTTGAGTAATTTTGCATTTAAGTCCGATCTATCTGTTCAATAATTTACAGAAACACTGGGCACAGAGTAAGTTAATTCAATTGAGAAAACTTGATTCAGGAAACTTAGAAAAGAACGTCGACGGATATAGTTTTCAATCCAAATTTTCAAATTTTTATGTTAAGAATATAAGATTCGAACGAAAACAAGTTACGACGAAATACGTAATTAATATTGTAGTCTGGCTGTTAGTCTCAACATGAAACAGGGCGATACTAATAAATTTTTCAAGAAAGTGACCAGCGATTAAGGAACTCTAGAGTATGTGCTATTATCCTGAATCATCCATCGGCTACAAGTACTTTACTATTCTAGAATAAACGAGAACGCTAAGTGCGGAGTGTGCATGTTTATAATCTAGTTACCCTGTAAATTATGTTAGAAATATAGGCCTAATATATGGAAAAGGACTTTTGTGTCATGTCTTAACGTGTGTACCTGTATAAATTATTTTACACAGAAAATCAGCCTCTGGACATCGCCAATCAGAAAGTGCCTCATCAATAATCGTCGGTTGGCGGTGAAGATTTAAAAATAAAATTCCCTACAAATATGTTACATATTTTAGTAAATAAACGTAAACGCCTCTGGAGCTCAGAAACAAAGACAACTTCCTCTAAATGTTGATTGTCTACTCTTTTTAATAGTCACGTTCCACAACACTGTCTTTCTTTTAGTACTGAAAATCCAGTAATTTATATGGTTTCTTTTAACAAATCTCTTAGAATCACATGTTTAAAAACTAAGAGATATTAACCTCAATTACGAGTTTATTATAAATTCTTTACAAAGATCTAACTAAAATGTTTCCGAAGCCTGAATCTGGTACATATAAATTACGTTGATAGAATTATGTTTTCTGTTAAAATATAAACTCTGAGACAGCCAAATATTTTAATATGCGCATCACTATTTCGACTGCTTTTGCACAACGTATTATAATACTGTTGATGGTTCTTGGTGTTTTTGCACACCGTATTATAATACTGTTGATGGTTCTTGAGACCACAACTTCCAATAGGAATGTCTCTCTGACAACGTCGGTGCAGAACTACAGCCTCAGATAGAATCCTATAAATAAAAGGGAATATTTCAGATTCAAATTTTTCAATTTGTAATTTTTGCATTAAAATTCAATATCCTGTGCACAGTTTTCCTGCGAGAAAGGCTATTTCTATGTCCATAAATAAATTCTTTAAAGCCATCAGATGCCATACTTTACAATAAAATGCAACAGAAAGTGTAATAAGAAATTTAACTGTTACCGAACAAGTTTCAGCTCTGAAGAGCCATCCTCTGGGGAGGTTGTATTTTAATCATTTTTGGAAAACTACTGACTATAATGTACATAAGTATTATCCAACATCTATTCGCATTTTGCGCTACCTAGACTACTGCTAGGTTTCCAAATCAATGTTTACTTTCATGATTCGGGGATGACCAAACTTGACTCTTAGGAGTCGCATAAAGACATCCAATGAACTGGCTAACGATGTATTTTATATGTTCGGTTCTGCTGTATTGCAGTGAAAGACGAAAGTAAAAGAGAAGTCTTATTATTTCTCATTTTCCAAAGTGTTAGACGGGCTAACGCTGTTAACATGAGCGCTCAGTCCCTGATAATCACAATGTTAGTCGGGTAGCAACCCATATATATATATATATATATATATACACACATATATATATACACACACACACACATATATATAGTTCGGTGGGAGGGATTGTGAACACGGTGCTGAACCTTCGGGTTCCATACAGAATATCCTGCACCATATAGTGTCGAAATAATATTGACAGTACATGTTTTAGTTTACTTGTCTTGTGAGCGTCCTCGTTGTAACAGCGGACGATATGGTGTTATTTTCACAGAACGAATACCTAGGTCTTGTCATATCTCAGAAGCATTTTTATGAAAATAATTTCGCATGGCTTCCCCTGGCCTTAAATGTTCCACGATTAAGTTATCATATAAGTGTACAGGGGTGTCAAAATTTCATATGGGAGAGGCCTATGTTTACCACTCAATAACATATTCCCTTCACTAATTAACTAACTCCATGTGCCAGAATTATACTTGAGAAGTTTATAAAAGCTGAGGTGCACTGTAATTGTGAGATTGTTGGCTCTTTCTTTAAAGCCCGTTTTAATTTTATCTTCACATCTACTCCTAGATGGACGTACAAAGTTGTATCCTTCTTTCTTTCAAGTTTTTGTGTGACTCGAATTTTCTACTCTCGTCACCTTTGTGTCCCGATAAGCACAATCTCCTTTGCTCAATAACCCTAATAATATCTATTGAAAACCACACATTATGCAGGTCTCATTACATTCTTTTCAAATCGTTGTTCTAAAATTCCTTCAAACTGTGTGCTTTCTTAGGGTAAGGGACCAACCTTCGTGCCCATAAAAACCTATGGTTAAAATTACTTTTCAGTAGGCCTATACATATTATTTGTTATGTTTCTGGAGATAAAATAGTCTGTTATTAATTAAATTGTAACCAAGGATTTCCTGAATGTAATTTGCTCAACCGAATTTAATTACGAATATAATTTTGTTTGATACCTTTGTTCCACAGTACATGAACTTTGTCACGGTTTATTAGCCATCCTTGTACTGTAATTTCGTTCCATATTCTGATATAGAAATATGAACATTTTAATCGCAGACAGTACTCTGCATTACGCTCCTTCCATTCTGAATTCTGAACTCTTCTCCAATCCTTTAGGCATATAAGCCTACACTTCTTTCACGATGGCTGTTTCATAGCTTCATACTACTTTAAACAGGCTTACATGAGATTTTTTGATTTCAGATTTTCACGGTGGTGAGGATGATGACGTGTGTAGGAAACGTAACAGATTCTGGGTAAGTAATTATGAAAAACTGATTGTTCGGTAGTTAGCCGGGTGAAACCCGAATTGTAAGGCTTCCGCGATGTTTCTTTGTTACAGCAGAACAAACAGTTAGGAAATCAGTAAAATAATGAGCACAGTGGAGCGGTATTAGTATTTCAGTGCCATTACGACAGTGACTGGTGGCTGTTGTGATAAGCAGCGTTCGAACTTGTAAGCAACCTTCACAGTTGGTTCACTCTGAATTTAGTTCCATACTTGTTGCACGCAAAGTCAGGCAGTAGTTTTTATCGTCCGTATCGCTTGACGACCCTGACAATGAGTCGCATAGTTTGGCCACCCCTTTGTAAAAGGAGACTCACTGACCTTTGTCATCACGGTTTCTGGAATCCTTGAGTTTGTCGCCGTCCATGAGGAGGTCGTCCTTGTCCTTTTCATCGCTGTCAGACACGATGGCGTCATCGTCGTCGTCCGTTTTGTTCTTCGGCTCCCACGTCATCTTGTTCTCCTTCTTGAGCCGACGCCGAGCGTTGGCGAACCACGTGGACACCTGTGTGAGCGTCATCTTGGTGATGATGGCCAGCATTATCTTCTCGCCCTTGGTCGGGTAAGGGTTCTTCTTGTGTTCGTTCAGCCACGCTTTCAGCGTCGCCGTCGATTCGCGCGTCGCGTTCTTCCTCCGAGCCGCCAGATCGTACCCAGCGCCGTAACTGAAACAGCGAAACTGCGGTCAGAAGATTCCCAGATAACCACAACATGAGTGGAGCAATACGACCCTTAATTTCTTTGTGTCTCATTACACATGCTAAGGCTAATAATGGAGCTACAGTGGTAGGAGCTAAGTCAACAGAAGCATAAGAGAGTTTTCATTTGTTTCCTGTAATCAATTTCGTAGCAAGTACGCCAAATTACCTCACATTTTTCACTCGGTGTTAACGAGAAATACAACTTTATACGTTGTAAAAATCTGACTCTTACCATTTTATCTCTAAGCAAAATTACCAGTAGACCTTCAATCTACGTTACGTTTGCCAGAATCCAGCTGAAGATTCGCAAAGTTTTCACCTTTCTAACTGTTGGCATATCGACATAAAACCTTTTGTACGAATCTCGTACGTGTTTTTAATTATATGTCTCCAAGCAAAATGTTATATGTCTTATTTCGTCAAATATTGCCATCAACCCGAAAGTCAAAAAATACTTTGGCAAGGGTTGAATTTTGAAGCTGTTACCACACGCAATTTCAAAAACCTAGACGTCTAGGAATGACCATAATGACCGCTCAGTGACGAATCAGTCACAGCTGTCGCCTTAAAGTGCAGCAAGGCGGAGAATTTCAAACTACGTCTGCAAACATTTGAAACCTGCGTCTGTGCTATTATAGTCGTGAAACTATGCAGCAACGGAAAATTAGCCTTGGTTCCTACGAATCCTCACTCTTCATCTTTTGAACGGTTTGACGTGGGGGTTTAATTGTAGAGAAATTGTTAAGGACGCTACAGTCACCAACGAAAATTCAGTGTCCATATTTATAGGTCTATTGGTTTTAAAATGTCTGCAGCATCGCTTTTCCCTTTGAATCTCGTGAACAGTGGCTGAAGGGCCTCCGTTCCAGGGCCCGCTAATTTATTGCGTGCGTCGGCGGTTTGTTGCCACGGTACATCGTAAATTGTTAAATATTTCGAGGGAAACCAATTACATATCCTTAAACCCTCTACATTAATTGTAGAACTGCAGCCTGCATGAGAAACGAATGTAGACTCTTAGATGTGTTCGCTTTCTTATCTCGTCTTAGATTACTCCAATTCCCGATTAAAACAATTTGCTTGTCAGGCTTGTGTCACATAATGCTTTATCACTATTTTCTTATAGTTCTATTATTAGTCTTTCCTTCGGACGAGGTTCAATTAGGGCAGGGACATAATTCTTCTCTTCAGCACCACGTGGGGACAACCCCCAGGATTCACGCAGCATCCTAATCAGTCAGTACACCGGGCAATTTATTTCTGAGGTTAAAACGACAGCAACATGCTCACAATTCACATCCACGTAGTCGTGGGATCCGAATTTCATAAATTTCACCCTTTCGTCTTCATGTCATGGTACATAGGCAGATAGGTAACTTTACATTTTATTAGTCTTTCAATTGTACGGATTTGAAACAGTGTGTTAAAAATCTCATTTAATCTTCTTCCCTGCTGAGATTTTGGTACAGAAATAATTAATTTATTAAAATGATTTGGTAACGTATAATTCTTATCTTTGGATATCTGAAACTTCAAGTAATTGTCGAGAATTTTGTCATAAGCTAGAAGTTCCATTGTTTCCAAGGGAGATAGATAAATCGTGTGTAGCATGAAAGTTGTTAATATTAAACGAGGAATATATACGACTATAATCAATATATTATATGTCCATTAGGAACAAATGAAACAAACCGACGGAAGGTACAGTGTTCGTGACATGAGGTTTAGACATAAATTCTTCACTCCAAAAGAAAAAGTCGAAGGGCTGAGGTTGAATACGGAGTAATGGTGTGTTTAATTTGCAACGAGCATCAATTTAAGAAATTAGATTTAAATATTTTATCTGAAGTTCCACTTTCCTTATTTTCTTGCAGGTCTAACTTGTTTCACATTCACAGATTATTATTATTTTTTTTATTTTAGTGTTCTGTCTGACGACAGGTCCATATGAACAGGATCCTTCCATCCTTTTCTCGGACTGGGACCTGTTCATATACGTTCTTGGCAGATGATCCAGAAGGGGTTTGCCATTGCCTTCTTCTGTGTGTAAATGGAGTAATTGTTGGGATGCCACAGAGGAAAACTCCGTGTTGCCTAGACCACGGCCTTGCCCAACACAAGTTATAAATTCGGGCACCACCGGGAATCGAAACCGAGACCCCAGGATTACAAGGCCAGCGTTCTAACCGCTAGACCACCGTGGCATCTATTCACAGATATTACGTTTAAATTTATTTTATATGTAGAAGTTACAACGTCAGTACTGTTCATATGGACACATGTACATCGACGATATACGCAGTTTTAATAACAGAATTAGCACCCACTTAGTAGCCTCTGGAATACGGAATTTCCCGCATTCTCAATGGACTTCATGGCGTAATTGCCACCAGTCTTGATGTCGTCAATAACAAAACGATATCCTTATCTTTCCTGTGTTTGAAGCGAAGTTGGTCTCGACTAGGGTTTGTCGGTTTTTAAAAACAGGTTTTTTGGATAAATTTGTAAAATTCAAAAACCGGTTTTTAAAATTAAAAAAACCTGTCTTAGATACTAGAGTTAATATGTAATAATTTCTGTTATATGAACTAAAATATTTAAAGACTGAAATTAGTTCCAAATTATTAAATGCTTTAGAAGTGCGAATTCAAGAAAGAAGACAAGTTGGATTGGTAACTGTTTTGCTATATTTGCAAAATCCACAAAACATTTCAACATAGAAATCTAGTGTATTTCCACGATATTATTAAGTTATCTGGAAAAATATTGTCTAGAATATATCCATATTCTTGTATGGAAACAGATTCCGATGATGAATATATCGGAGACGGAGAAACCATTAATCAGGGCAATGCTCTAAAAGAAGCCATGGAAAAATCAATTCATAGGTTTCTTGAGGAATCTGAAGAAATAATATCAAATCCGAAGACACTAAAGGCCGAATTTTCAGTATTTGAGGCAACCAATAAAAGAACAAAGAATTTAGATTTATTATTTGATGCCCTGAAAACGATAAAACCAAGTTCAGTAGCCAGTGAGAGAGTATTTTCTATTTCAGGCAATTTTGTATCTCGAATAAGAACAAGATTAGGTAATCGTTCAGCGGACATTTTATGTTTTTTGAAATCATATTTCCTGAAGAAAAATACTAAATGAAATAAAAATTTATAATTTATATTTTGTACGGATTTTAGTTATTTTAGTTTTTATTTGGTTTTGTATGGAGTATATTTTATTTTGTTATATATTTGTAGTTCCATAAATATTAAATAAACTGAAATTTTTTAAAATAAGTATAAATATTTTTTACTGTTTTAATTCGGAAACCGGTTTTTTGGAAATACTGGAATTCGAAAACTGGTTTCTTTTCAAAAGTCGGTTTTTGTATAAACCCTAGTCTCGACTTGACTACGGTTACGACGTAAAAACTTGGGGGGGGGGGGGGGAGAAAAAAAACCCTTTCATAAAACTACGCGATTTTACATGTGGGTGAGGTAATTTCTTTGAACCCTGGAGACTCAAACCAGTGAACATTCAAGAAAAGTAGAAAGAAACCGTCCCACCCACGTAAAAGTGGAGATAAATTAAAGTTGCCTAACTGTCCCTTATATTAGTCAAATCTTCGATGTTTCGACCAGACTTATATAGACTTATCACACTTCTGCATACCTTCACAGGATAATTTAATGATGATTTAAGTGAATATTACTATTAACCACAAGTTCGTGTGTTCAATTGTATTGTTAAGTATAAACTCGAGCATTCCTTAAGTCACCGACTTAACCTTCAGGTTCACTTAACAACAGTCATAAGGTGCTGATTTTAAGGAACTTCTTTATGATACGACGACCACTTAGACCTAACGCTAGTTATTGTATAACTAACCTGAAACTGAATTTGGGGCATTGTTCCAAATTTAGCTGCGATAGAAATAGTTTTAATTTCCACTTGCCTTAAAGATATGGTCACAAAATTGTTAATACTTGCGTCATAGCCATTATCTGTTCATTTTGGGGCGTACACCGAGCTTATCAGTGCGAGTGCTTGAAAAGTGTTATAGTTTTTGCGCATCGTATTATTTTATGTTGTCCGAAGGAACAACGTATCGTAACTATGCATTGTGCACGATCGAGTCTGTACGTACAGGAGCGCAAAGGCCTAATAGCCTCACGTTCTCGGAAAATGTTTCAAATAAGCTAGAAGTAAAATGAAGCAACCGTAGTTCTTTAAACTGTACGTGGGCATTAGTTAATTCTTCGCCGTTTCTGTGGTTTTTGATCTCGCATCTTGTCCAATGGAATGTTGCGGTATCAGCGACTGTAGCGTATGAGAAATTGTGACGTAAATACTACAGGATCTTGTTTCCCAGGGCACCATCACCACCACAAGGCGTGAGCAATGATCCGTGACATGTCAGAGATTAAATATAAATTGAATCCAAAGGCACTGTGCATTCACTGTGGTCCAAGGTTTGTGTTTACTCTAGTAGCCTATTAGTTTAAACTTTAACTTAAGTTATCAGCCACTCACTTCCCACACCCATACAACCGGACTAAAACCGCCATTGCTTTATATAGTTCCATATGCGTAGCACGCCGTTCAGAAAGGAATATTTGGTTAACGGTTTCACTTAGTCTCAAAACAAAGATCATACTTGTTCGTGAAGATTAAGATAACAGTTTATAGCTGTAACGATGTGTTTTCTTACAGGTAAAAATGTTATTCTTAGGCGGATTCCCAACTAAGAGTTGCTAAAACGCGCCTATTAGTTCGTGGTGTCTGTCCGTCCGTCTGTCCGCATGACGCAACTCCAGAACAGCTGAGTTACATTTCCCTTCGTTACCATGACACCTTGGTTACAATGAGTACAGCTGACGCTACCTTTTAAGCATAGGTATTATGGTTACCATGGTTGCATTTGTTTACTATAGCAACCAGGTGGCCTTAATTAAAATAGCTGATTTAATTTTGGTTATCATGGTTACTACGTTCATCTTCGTTACCATAATTACCTTGATTCCAGCCAGCTAGTTGAGGCTTACGCTCGCCGCGAACGTCTGGTTGGCTGCAGCTGGCTAACGATGAATTTTATCTCATCGGTTTTTACGCGTTCCAGTGCACAGAGTAACACTGAACCACAAAACGTAGACAGAAAACTTTATTTTTGGTTTTTCAAAGTGTGAGCCGGGCTAACACGGTTAACATGGATACTCCTCCCCTGATCTAAAGCGTATATAATTCTGTATAAAGTAACAACCTTTCGTTTCCCTCTTATTCACTTGAAACCAAAGCGCACGGTATTTTGAAATGTTCATCGGATATTAAATTCATAAGCCATCATAAATATATAATTATGGCCAGCTCTATGGTTCCTCTTTGGTGACAAAAGAATGAATTGAAGTAATAAATTTGTATGGGTGTTGAAACCGAGCATTGTCTGAAGCCGATCGCATTGTCTTCACATCTCCATTCTTTGTTCCCGACAATCTGGCTTTTCGCGTCTTTTGTTCCAGTCGCCGACCGGCGGTATTTATTATGACTACGAAAATTAACAACCCTTTAGAGTCGTGGTGCATGGACTACTGCATCCACTTAAGCAAAGATCTCGTATGCCTGTTTCTTTGAGCGTATTACGAGATGATTCGGAACACTCGGGGAAGTCCCCCCGGCACCCACCGGATAAGAGGCTTGGCGCTCGCTTTCGCGACGGCAAGGTTACTACCAAGAATCGAATCCCTGTCGTCCAGACTCTGTTCAATTGGCGTGTTTCTGTAAGACAGACGCTCCGCTTGTGGGAAGTTCGGCAGAACAGGGAATTATTCAAATTAAATGTTCCATCCGATGATAACTTCGTTTTCTCCCTCATCTTACGCTGCGGGGTTTTAAGCCGCTACTGGAAGGAGGGAGCAGCTGATGGGGTCGGATGAATTTCAAAGTCTCCTAAAATCGATTACGTTAAGGACAGAATAACCGCACGAGGGGAGGTTTCTTCAAGACGACGCCGTCTTGGATTTTATAGCAGCTTTGCAATTTTATATCCACCAGCTCGCGAGATGAAGGGGTGGTACTGAGATTGTGGATCTTAATACCAAAAACAGAACAATTTTGTGGATAGCCACTCCCTTGTCGAAAGTAGTAGGAACACATAAAATGTAAGAAGTGAGGTTACAAACACCCTCGAATTGTTAAAACGAGAAAGATGCAAAAACAGCGAGAAAACTGTAAAGAAACATTAGTGAAGGTAAATTTGTTGCCGTGACTACGAGACGTCATGAAGGAGCGCAGAATATCAACAAGGACTCTCGACCCCACAAGTAGATGAAATGAATGACCAGCTTCACGCTTCTCTCTCCGGAGGTGAGGATATTCTTAATCACTGTATTTGAACTGTAACTTACGCCTGATAAAATTCAGTGAAATTTTTCTTTTAATTGATTAGGCTTATTCGCCCGAGAGTTTCAGACCCCTTTACCCAACTCTAGTTTTGTCTCTGGGGGAAATGAGACATGCATACAGAATTTTGATCGAAAAAAACTTAAAGGAAATAGCTCATTTTATAGAATCTGTAAAGTGGGGGAATGGGTGAGTTTTCTATACGAATTTTAGAAAATTAGGTTTGTAGATGTGGATCAGAGGCTTGATTATAGCCTATTTGCAACATGAGAAAACTGCCCTAGGAATGGAGGCAGTTTGTTATCCTTCCTCTGCAGTAAGGGCAATGAAACGAACTACTAATTATCGAAGAAATTCTCTCTCGATTTACGAAAATTTGCCTTATGAAATTCCGCTCATAAAAACATTTATAGTGAAGCACAAACCCTCCACTCTTCATCCGAAATCTTCCGAATAAAATCAAACACGTGCTGACGAAACCGCAAAGGACGCAACGTCGCCCGGTGAGAGTAGCCAAGGTACGCAAAAGAGCCAGTTCGCCTTACGCCTCTTCTGAAACGTTTTGCTCTTTATTGTCAGCCAATTTGTGGTTTATACGTTGTTAATCATGACTGACAGGAAGAAAACGTTCTACGAATAGTGAATAATTTTTCGGGCGTTTGTAAACGGAACCCCACGGTCACAACATTGCGCTTATGAAACGTAGCGACTCTTTAACGAACTGACTCCAGAAACGTAACTATTCGCAAGAGCGGGGATTGTCCATATGGGGTCCGCTGCCGGACCCATGTAAACATCTTCTGGTTTCACTGCAGACGGAATGTTTTGTAACCAACTTAAATAGCTCCTAACTTCGCGACATCTTTGCTCTGCAAATATTATTATTTGAAATGCACAAAGTAACCATACGCGTATCTCGTGTGCTGGTGAGTTTACTGCCAACAGAACAGTTATAAAACAGCTGTACTTTATCTAGAAACTAATTGACGACGCAGTGGGTGGCAACGAGGCCTTAGGAATTACGATATGTTTGTTTGTTTGTTTCGTTGTACCACCGTTTGGTGCCACTTCCTTTTATCAGCTCTAAGAATACAATAATAAGTTCTGTGGCATTGACAATACTGTTATAAAGTTTTAGTAGATATGTTAACTGCTGCCTCATTAACTCGTCAGATATTCGAACCTGCAAACTTTGCACCCAACAGAGTAACTCAGAAGAACTGCAATACTCATATAGACCTAAATGAAGAATAGCTGGAACTTCTTGTTTCAACAAGTTTTTCTAAGCCGGTTCGATGTTATTAGTAAGTTTAATAGTCCGAATGGAGAAAATTGTATAAATAGCATTACTTCATTCACTCTACAAGCGAATTTTTTTCATAATCGCCATGGCCAATTTATCTTCCCCACACCTGTAATCAGTGAAGGATCACTCAAAATCTGCGACGAAACATGGGTTTTGAACGCCTTTTCACGTGAAAATTTGTCACTTTCAACAATTTTTATCCTACTCTGTAATCATAACACGCATTTCTGCCATCCATTCTTCTCGTTTCCTTTTACGTCAAACGCTCCGGCCCGTACGAAGGCAGAGAGAGGTAAGACTATTATTTCTATAGAAAAATAACAAGGTTTGCCTTCGGCATGTTCATAATAGCGTGCGTTTTGTAGTTTCATAGAACTGTTGAAATAGATTTAGTTTCCACTCCTGTTTAATATTGAATTCCTCATACATGTGCAAGTCACAAGTAGGTTCAGTTTGCAAATGGATAACCTTGTTGTGGTAATTGTCTTAAACATTTATACACAGTTGGCGTTCCTGTTTTTATTACGTTCCTGCCTGCTCTCAGTTTGACATATATCTCCGCCAGGGTTTGTGTGCGACTTCGCAGCCTCTCTCAGTAATGGCGAACCGATCGATCGACGCCCCCCCCCCCCCCCCCCCCCACCCCAAAAAGGGAGGGGGGGAAAGAAAATTCCCAGGCCAGTGTGACTGGAGGACATCCCAATCTAGTGGTTAGAATGCTTTTATATTTCTATTCTGGGTTTGAATTAGGCATATTCTTACACTGAGAATACGGAGCGTGGTACAAGTGCGACTGTGATAAGGTTTTTCTTCAGAGAAGGACTTCTCATTAGTTTTCATGTCTCAAGAGGCGGGCATAGGCCTGATTGAGTTGATTGTATTTCAGAGACGGTATCGAGACTGATCCACGCATAAAGAAATGATAGCTTCATGCCGTCCTTTCAGCATTCAAACAGGGGGACCATAAGACAAGCCATTGGAAGTTTATTTTGTATTTCAGCCTCACAAAGCCACTTTCTTCATTAGGCATATTCTTACACTGAGAATACGGAGCGTGGTACAAGTGCGACTGTGATAAGGTTTTTCTTCAGAGAAGGACTTCTCATTAGTTTTCATGTCTCAAGAGGCGGGCATAGGCCTGATTGCAGAGACGGTATCGAGACTGATCCACGCTGAAAATTGTGTTCCGGATTAGTTTCTTGCGTGCATGTTGCATTTTATATTTTACTAAATTCTGTGTGCGAAATATCAAGCTAAAACTAAAGACGCAGAATAGGAAGTCAGCCTGACTTCATAATGCAAACTCCATCTTCACAGTCGATAACTGTCATCTGGTGAAGAAATTGTCCGTCTTTATGGAGGTCACCGCGTCCACAAGAACACCCCATGGGTCCTATCCTGAGCCAGATACATAAATCCACTTCTCACTTATCTCCTTTCGGTTTTCCGACAAAAGTCCTGTACGCGTTTCTTCTCTCCTCCTTGCGTGCTATATACCCCGTCCAAATACAATGCAAAACCCAATTGAGTTCGATGTTTTAAAACTTCCGCTTTCATACGGTTGAGAAATAGTGAACGGAGTTCTGACAACCCTTCTTGTGAGAGACAAAGACTAATGGCGAAATGAAAGAAGGAGAAATGCCTCATGTCCCTTATAGCATTCTAACGTTAATTTAAACCCCGGTGCATTGCAGCGGGTTTAATGATGGGTGGAGTGGTTTCATCCCCTGTTAAGCAGACTTCTTTTCTTTTTGGGAGACAGACAAGAGAAAGGCGGCCATTGGAGACCAATAAAATAGAAAAGGGACAGAGAAAGACATATGGAAGGGTAAAGAGGAGTGAAAAAACACGAAAATGAAGAAAAGACGTGGGCCGTGGAAGGGAGAGTGTGAGTAGGAAAAGAAGGAAACTGCAGGTCGGAGAGAGCGTCTTGTCGCCCCCCCCCCCTCTACGGTTCACGCCTTTGGCCGTAAGTGGAACGAGAGATGCTATCGATATATCTCGTTGCAGTAGTAACGACCTATTGGTGTTTGTTTGCTGCTAAGAGACCTGCAGTTTGTTCCCCATTGTTCGCAGATGGAGATGAATGGAACAAAACCACACACTTGTGCTGTCATTCGACGATTGCTGACGAAATTTACTCCAACCGATCGTATTCACCCTGGGGATGTAGTATTCTGTGCATTTTTGTAAATGTAGATTCATACGCAGATACCAGCGTTTCGGGAAAAATACCGTATCCATCTTCAGGACTGAAGTCAATCTTCATCCCTCAAGATAGAGACAGTATTTATTCCCAAAGAGGCAAGACTATTTTTCTCTGAATAGCTACCTATGAGCCTACAATGCACCAAAGCCCAAAATAACATTGTCATCCACACCGCGGTGAGAAACTCAGATCTCTAAAAGTAGGCCCATATGAAAAAACGAGATGGAGTAAGTAACGGCTTTGTGATATTACGTAATGGAGTGAAATTTCAGGTTCTCACGGGGGCTGGTATGAAATATTGGGCCGTGTAATGCTACATAATTCGACTGATGTTTTAGTGTACGTACTGTCTCCATCATCAGGGCGATGAGAAAGAGCGGAAAAGCACTACAGCCTGCTTTTGTTCTACCAACCGCTTTTCCGAGTTCACAGATCTTATTCGAGACAGTTTGAGATGTCGTGTACATTTAGCCCTTTGAAGACGAGACTCATGTTTCAAAATTCAGTTCCTGCCGCAATGAAAATACAACCTTTTACCATTATAACGAGCAGATGGTTAATGCTGTTCAGGGAAGTAGTTGCTGTTTGCATTCAGAATAATAATATACGACTCTTAATACAATCTCTGGGCAAATTACAGATTGGAAAGGAAAGCGGTAGATGGAGTTACCACTGGGCTTTAAAGTATTAAAATATTATTTTATTTAGTGTTCTGTCTGACGACAGGTCCATATGAACAGGATCCTTCCATCCTTTTCTCGGACTGGGACCTGTTCATATACGTTCTTGGCAGATGATCCAGAAGTGGTTTGCCATTGCCTTCTTCTGTGTGTGAATGGAGTAATTGTTGGGATGCCACGGAGAAACCGGGGAAGCCCCCGGAGGAAAACTCCGTGTTGCCTAGACCACGGCCTTGCAGATAAATAATGACAGTGAAGTACAATTAGCTCTGCAATAAAAGATTTACTTGCGAGAATAAAGTTAATGCTAAGAAAGAAATAAGGCCGGACAAGAAATCGCAGATAACGTACACGGAAGATGTCAGACCTCAAAAATGGGTTTGCTTCGATTCTTCTCAGTCACGGTTTGTGCGTGAGAATCACAGCCCCAGTCACTGGCAGTGACACGTAAACTCGAGGTCTGCGGTGTTCGTTGAACGCATTTCAGCTGAGGGCGTCCCCCCCCACCAACCCCTGCAAGTTCCTACTGTAGTAAAAGCAAGTTTCATTATTTACCCGTGTGCCCACAAAGTGATCTTGGGGATACCACGGCGCTGGTTCCAATTATGCTTGCAGGCCGTCATGCTTAATTCAGCGCCGAATAGAAACAGAAATAGACTATCTTCTTCCTCCGGCTGGATGTCACCAAAACCCGCGAAATTTTGTTCTTTGTAACAGCTGACCCACTCCAGGTCCGCTACACTTACTGGTATTAATGAACCACATATAAAATTGATGTTAACAGTAATGGGTTGTGAAGATGCAGACTGGGTTTACTTGCATGATGCCAGCAGAATCAATGCAGAACTTTCGTGAACACTATGACGGATGATTGGGTTCCATGCCAGGAAAACATTCTCAGCTGTGTAACTATCAGCTTCTACAGAACTACTTTAGACCCAACACTACAACGATAGGTTTTTTCATATACCTTAGACAAATCGAAATTGTTAGCTTCGTGTGATCTTATATCTTAAAATATACATATCACACCCTCGAGAACTTGTTATGCGTTAAAAGCATATTGGTCAGTACGTTCTGTAAAAAATACATTCGTCTTAATGCAGTAGATTTTGTAGATTGTCTGATAAATTTCAGGTAGTGAAATGAAAAATGATGCAGTACAGACGTTCGGTGCGAATCAAAATGGCCGGCCAAGTGCCATATCGGGGAATAGAAGAGAGAGAGAGAGGTGCGCAGAAGGTCTCTGCGACGCCACAGCCAAGACCAGAAACGCCATTAAAGAGGAATAATAACAGAATTTCAGAGCGCTGTTTCGAAAATGTAAAAATTTACGGACGTTTCGAAGAAAGTTTCAGCCCCCTCCTCAAGCGAACACCTGAGACCACAACACGTCAATGACAGGAACATAAGTGAAGGCGTGACTGGGTTATTATACCCCACAGCTACGTTTACATCGTTCTATATAGACTACAGAGTGCGGGGTGTGTGTGTTGAAGTTGGTCCTTTAACACTACGTTTTATCGTCCATAGAAAATGTTTCGCGGGAACACGCTGTCTCCAGCAAGTCTACGCGAAGTTACAACACAGAAGACCAACATCGACAGGTTCACCGACGTGAGAACCTCAGATTTTATCAGGAGAAATAGTCGTCATAAGTTATTCATTCTGGAACACGTTATTCAGAGCACATTCCCCAAAACGCATTTTGTGTATAGTAGACTATCTTTAATGTCCTGCTGTAATAGATAACAATAAGGGAATTACATACAGACGGTGTAAATACAGAACATTCCAAGTGACACAAATGTAGACTACCCGCATAAGAGATTAACAACAATACGAAAACCAACATCTACGTGCTGGTTAGGAGGCGCTGTATAACATAAACTAACCATGTCATGTGATGTGTCATGAATAAAGAACTGTGCTTCATTAGTTGCAGCCCTGGCGTTTTCATTTTAAGCAACAGCTTTTACGGGGAATTTGTAAATCAGTGATAAGGCTTATCTGAATTTCTTATCGATCGTTCCAGCGGAGCTATATTACTACAAATCGCGACGTTTATAAATGTATTACATGATTTCTGGTCGCGCCCAATTACATCTCCTGAAAATATGGGTCTGAATGACAATTTAATCCGAAACACTCGTCGAAGAAATGAGAAACGCGAACACAATTTTGGCGATGGTTTGAAAGTGATATGAGAAGAAGCAATCCTTTCATAATTTAAAGTGGGCCTAGTACTCCGACATTTGCCTGGAGGGACTGGAGAAAACTACCAAAATCCTCAGGATTTGAATCCGGGAACTTTCGAACACACTCTCAATTATAAGAAATTTTAAATAAAAATTATATTGTGATCAGACGGATTAAAATAAATAATTGTTAATCGTATACCCTTAAAGATGCCTAAGCATGGTAGTAGGATAATATTAAAATGTTCCTTAGAACAATAGCACTGTACGACAAAACAAACGTACGCTGTTGGGATTCAGCAGCGTACAAACTATTTAACAATATTGTACCTCCGCCACGGTCTCCCCCGCCCCTCACATTATCCCGGCAAACTGACAGCAAGGTGGCTGGTGCCACTCTTGCGCTCATTTACCCAAAAGCCTGGTACTTCGATCCGAATAAAATAAAGATGCGAATCGTGCCACGGCTTACAAATGCCAACTAGAATTCGGGATCCTAATATACAAACAAATAAATATTAAATACATATATTCATAAATCAAAAAAAGTGGGAGTGATGACTAGTGTTTGCAGAATTCCAAACCGCTCAGTTAGTCAGTCCAAAACACTGTTTCCCTGGTCCGCCCCAACGCCTTGACCGTACAGAAAGCCCGCAGAAGAAGGAAACAAACCTTCAGCGTTGTACGGGGGGTCACCACAAGGAACGATACGATATTCTGGAGTCGGCCAGCATTGACGGTTACGTGTAAGTTGAGATTCACTCCGAGAATACGGTATTATACAGTGGACCTGAGTTATCTTTCACTTCGGCACGCACGCAGCTGTTGGAGCCACGTTTCCCAAGTAATGGCAGAGATGCAGCATTTTGTTACTGGCATGAAAGCGACAGACCAAGGAAATAGCAAACAGGGAATAAACATAGAGACAAGAAAGAAATAAAACAATTGAAGAAGGTAAAAATAAAACTAGGATCTGTGAGAAACATGAAGACAAGTATTGTTAGCTTTATTAAAAACACCGAATTACGATTGCGGGAGAAGAATAAACTGAGAATCAAGAAAGAAACAGAAAGAATGAAGCAAAAGACGGATTAACAGTAATAAACAAGAGTGAGTTTTGTTGTTACTGGTACCAGATTATGTAATGACTGAAGGAGACAAGAGTCGCTAAAGAAAGGATACAAAGAGAAAACAAATAAAGACGAAGAAATACAAGAAAGAACGGTAAGAAACAAAGAGAAGGATCCTTATTAGTATCGTCGGATGTTGACAGTCGTCAGCGGTGAGAAAGACTTGAAGCGATCCTAGTCTACAATCAGTTGTCCTCCGCCTGGGTTCCTCTACCCCACCAGGTATACAGGCTCCCCGAGGCGCCACGCGTCGTCTCGCGTCCGCCAATCAATAACTCGGCTACAACTAGCTGTGGCAAGAGCCATTTTGTCTTTTCTAAAAACAAAAGCCCCAGCCAAACCACTTCTCCTGCAAGCAAGGTTACAAGGTCGGAAATTCCAAAATATTTGGAGAAGTCCGAGCTCTCGTGGCAACGAGTCTGAAAAAGGCTGTCTTCTGTGACATAGAACAGACTGACAGACGTTTCGTAAGGGATTTCTGTCCCATCATCAGCGCAATGAGCACCTCTGAAACGTCGATAAACTTCTATCCGACTACGTGGCGCAACAACCCAGACTGTTCGCTCAGGAATCCTAAGATTTTGCCACTCTTACACAAAATGGAAGAGGTATTAATCTGTTCGTGATTGTAAACTTGTTCGGCCATAATGCATTCAATACTCGCTAAATCAAGAATCAAAGTTGTTTCATTCAGAAACAATCTGACGTTCTTTAACCTGCCATATACCTGAGGAAAGAACTCTTATTTTTCGTTCTGGAAGGTGGTCGCTGTCACATTTCTGTGAGAAGTTTTGTACTGCCATAATGTCGAACCATGGAATTAATAGAACTACATATTACTGTCCACTAGCAATGTCATGGCAAAACAAAAGACCGGCTATGTGCTATTACTACAGTGCACACTGGTAATTATTACAAGGACAATAATGGTTAAGAGTTATGGCGAAGTCCTTAAACTGTTGTTATGGGATATTAATTCTATATTGCTCTATAAACGACCGAAATTCTATACCGTACTAACAGCGGTGCTGGGCAATAAACTAGCTGCACCAAGAGCTAAATAGAAAAAAAAATTTGCATGTTTATAGCACCACACAAAAACCACGTCTAAAAATACCATGGCACTGAAGATGCTAAGTCCGCTCGACCTGTTTTCTTTAGATTTTATTTCTCCAAATACGACTTCCTGACAGGAACTTATGACGTCCAGTTTCCTTCGAATACTTCAGATTATGTACGCGTTCCAGATGCCAATGAGTGACATTCGGTAGCATTGTGTAGTGAGACTTGTTTAATATTACTAAAACTATTTTATACCCATAAAATTTTAGTAAGCAGCATTCCTCATAAGACACTTGCACTTAACCTTTTATGTGAATTTCATACCGTTAAATTAATTCAATCTTTCGTTTCTTTGTAATAAGTTTAATGTTATACTCATTGTCGACTGAACCGTCTAATACCAAGAGCAGCAGAAACTAAATATAATAATCTATTAAAAATAACGCGATTTAGTGACCTAATTATATTTGACTACTCTGTCATATATTTGGACTGTCTTAAAGATTCCAAACAGGTTTAAAATACTGAAATGAAAATTTGCATGGTTGCAGTCTTAACATAACTAACGCCATGGAGGAGTGTCCGTCTTATGAAGTTAACACTACTCTCGGCTAGTCAAGAAATTCCTCCCCCTCCTTATGGAATTCGAAGTTTCATTACCGTGTTCACAACAAAACCGCCACCAGTCCCAATCCTGAGCCAGATAAATCCAATCAACTCCCACCAGAACTAATTCCTAATATTAATTTTAATATTATCCTTCAACTATGCCCAATTTCGGAAACAATACATCAATCACAAAAAAAAAGAATAAATATCAAAAAGTTGGGTTAAAGCTTTAAATTATTTCCAGAGACGTTTCGAAGAAGTGGCAGAAATGACTGAATAATCCAAAAAAAATGAGTTGTCTGTTTACAGGAGGATATAAAACAAAGGAGAAGTATAACCTTATTTTAAACACGAAAATTATGTGGTGATAAACTATCAGAGCAAAATCTGAAAACAAATACGAATAGGAAATAGTCACACTTTCTAACTAAAATTAGAGTAATACGTCTTACAAATTCTGTAATAAATACCCTTTCTGGGCCGGAACTAGATTTATTCAAGTGTACTCTGCATAAATGTTCAGCGTGGGTGATTTTAATGTCTTAGATTTTAACACCACATAAAGATGTGAATCTCTACATTGTAATTAAACTCATTTAGAGTAATAGTACTTAACTGTGTAGGCTAGTAATTAGTACCGCATGAAGTGGGATAGCTAGGCACTGGCCCTCGGAAAACAAGTCGCGGTTTTAATGGTCCAAAATCATATACGACTGAGAATTCGTCATATGTAGAGGACATTCAGGAACGCCGGGTGGGATATAAGACGACATTCATCGCTTTCCGCCTGGTTACATAGGCTGCTCCTTGTGAATGTATGTCGATCGTCCATGACAAGGGCCGACTCATCAAAGGAGGCCGCGCACCATTTTCCGCGCAACCGATCTCAAGGGAAGCCCTGTCATTGGCTCGCTCTAATCTCGGCGATTGGCGGAGCAGCGTAAAGATGTTCATATCTGGGGTGATAACAGCCAGTCGGCAAGATGAAACATGGAGCGAGTAAATATTGTCCCACAGCCAGAAGACCGTAGCGCCGTCAGTTCAAACAGTTCGGAACTGGAACGCTTCACGATATTCAATTTCGATCGGTCCTTTAAACATGAAGTAGGTTGTTTAAGAAATTTGTAGACGTTCAGTAAGTACTCGAATGGTTGCAAAATACGTGGTTCTACTTTCGGAATTTTTTTAGTCCTTCGTTGTGATAATTCGAACGCTTTAGAATCTACAATTTTTATTAATTTTTGTTACCCAGGACCTCGTTTCTCAGAGCATCCTATACAAGATAGATGTCAGATCGAAATATTCGCAAAAGAAGACCTGGGAGCAACAGTGGACTAAGCCAAGAAGTTGGAAAATACAGAATAAACACAAATGTAATCTCACCACCACTTTCCATTTTTATGCAGAGGCGAGAAAAACCTCGTGGGGTTTGTCAAGCCAATATTTAGTTGCGTATATTTCAGAAACTGGCAAAAGGGAATAACAGCAACAATGCAGGATTTGAACAACAATGCTTAGCGTTATCTCAGTTGTTATCAGTTTTAATAAAAGTGGGGGTTAGCCCACTCTTACTCCCAGGCCATCAATTTTAACACAAAGAAAGTTCCATACAAAGTTCCTAGGTACGTTTATACATAATATCCACACCATATATCAGGGTCCTAGCTGTAATAAGTTATTAGTTACTTTAGCAAAACTGAAAGATAAAAATTTCTCTTCATGTTCTTAAAGTTGACCTTGGAACAACTTGCATATACAACATCTGAAGGCCATTTAATAATACACATTCAGAATCCTATATGAAATGGCGTTAGTGACTCTCTCACCATTAGTTTGAATAGTCACCATGTTGCTATTATTGACGGATGTTAAGAATTTTAAGTTACTGCAACGAGGTAACATCCATACAAAGCTTCATGAAAATAAATGACAAGTTGCTTCAAACATTATTACGGGGATAAATATCTTACATGGATATAATTCTACAAAAGTATCTTTCCTTCAAAAGTTAATTAAGTCAAACCTGACTACGCGAATAAAGTAATTTTAGTAACTCCATGGAAAGTTAATTAAGTCAAACCTGACTATGCGAATAAAGTAATTTTAGTAACTCCATAGTGCTGGAGGGTGTTCCATGATCAAGAAAGTTCCGACTCTTACAGAATCCGGCGTTTCAGTGCCGTGCTCATAAAAGCCTATCGTTGGACTCTATTTTAAACCAGTTCAGTCTACTCAGCCATTCATACCCTTATTGGATAGATCTATTTTGTTATCCCATCATCTGTCAGCTTAGCCTATTTCTCTGCAAATGGTATTTTCCTTCGAAAATGCTTTCGTATTAAGTCATGCATCTTTTCCTTGCATTCAGTGTTACGTATCTCGCCTATCTTATCCATAATTTTATCAGCCTGATAATATCAAACGAAGTTTCTTATGAGGCCCCCTCAGTGTGTCACTCATCCTATTATTTTCTCTATTTGTATTCAAATATTTTCCACTGTGTTCTGTCCTCGAAGGCTTTCAGTAAATGATTCCCGCCACAGCGAAACACCAAGTATTAATAGGTCCAAAATCACTTCCACAGCCAGTACAACCTCGTTCTTTGTCGATTGTTTTTATATACTAAAAACAACCTTGACTTCAATCGTTATTATGGGTTCAAGGGTTATTATGAAAAATGCGACACAAGCTGGCTGGGAACATGTGAACCGCGCTTTGTATCGATGTTCAACTGAAGTAGGGCTACTCATTCTTCGTGCAGTTTTCGAACAAAACACATAACAGCACCGACAGATAACATCAGAGTCAGACCGCATCGGTTATTTCTTGTTTTCGTTTCATTTTATAGATGTCTCTGCGTTACTGTTTTATTGATTTCAGTTGTAAACCAAGTGACAACATGTAGGGGATATCACGCTATTGTGTTTAGATGTAATACGGACACGGAACAAAATGAAATATTTTCTTGTGTTTTTGTATGGTGGGGACTACGTTCTTTCCCCTCAACTTCACAATTGGTAACAGTGGACCTACGACAGACAAGCCAGGACAAATGTTTGTGCCCGTGTTGAAGTTCTCAGTCTGTGTGTGATCGTGTATGGTGCTGAAATCGGGGAGCTCGAGGTGAGGGCACCAAAAGTCAAGATGGGACCAAAGTACATAAAATAAGCAAACAAACAATTAACACTATAAAAAATACAGTAGTTGCACTAGTGTGTATTTTATAGTGTTAATAGTTTGTTTATTTTACGTTCTAATACACTACACGGTATACAAAATTTTAAGATTTTGGGACTAAAGTGGTTCATGACGGAAATTTTATTAGATTTTTGGAAGTTGTTTAAGGGCTATCAATTATTTTCAGTTATTAAATATATTTTATAGATAAGCTTAGTTGTAAAACTAAACATGAAATTTATATTTAGAAATAATATGTATACGTTACACTATACGCTGTGCTCTCAAAGTGTTAAAGCATGCATTACACCGAACTACCTTATTCCGTATTTTCCAAAATCTAATTTCTTGGGTGTAGAATCCAGTGCTTGAAACTTGGCCCTCTTCAACATCGAGGTCTAAAATAAATGGAGCCTTACCTCCTACCTCGTAGATCTAAATACCTTCCTCGGCACTTTGTTCTCAGACCACCCCTCCAGCTGTTTTGCTACAAAGCCAGGAATCAAGTGTCGATCTAATAAAGTAGCACGTATAATTACGGTAGTCATGTCTATTCTGAAGCGGACGGTAGCAAGCCATTAATTTCATCGTGAACATAAATTAGAAAACAATAAACATGTTAGCACGTGATCCAAAGCCCGCAAAGCTGTCGTGTTTTTTCTGTGCCGAGACACTGTGACTCCATTTCAGGGGATGCATTCAGTGTTTACTCACCCGTAAGCAGCCAACGCGGGGTCGTAGGGGTAGTAGCCGGTGGTGGGCTGAAGCCCTGCACTCGTCCACGCAGACATGTCTGCCGAGGAGCTGCCGTCCTTCAACGCATACGGATTACTCTGCAAGAAAATCAAAACACTCTGTACACATCTAAAAGTGACTAGTAGTATAACAAACGTTCTGGGCATGCGCATTCAAACAGGAAATTGGGATACTTTGTATTCTTGTCTGATATGAAAATTATTAATCATGACATAAAAAAGGGAAATTAGTGTTCAGTTTCACGCTCCTTTTTAATCCCCCGGGAAAGAGACAAAAAGTTGTAACTTTACCGCATCTTAGAGCACGCAAGGAATATAAGTAATATATCTTCTGCATTAATTGAAAACACCTCCGATACCAGGAATCAGAAGGCAGGATTGTAAGAAAAACTATAACTAGAAGAGAACGGTACATCCAGCCGTCTACAAACGCACTCCATTAGTATTCTTGTCAGCTATTTTCTCATCGTCAAAAAAAAAAAAAAAAAAAAAAAAAAAAAAAAAGATCGAAATTTCAGTGAAACTTGAGAAAGCTAGTTTTCAAAGGAAAAAAGCACTAGAATAGATGTGATGTAGTCAGTAGGGAGTGAATTTCATCCCTTCGTTTTTGAAATAAGTTGTGACACCGTTTCCACCCCCCACCCCCCGTGTTACAACCACTCCGGTGCCTCCTTTTATAACTTCTTATTCTTCCATTCTCTTCAATACATACTGAGCCAGGGGTGTAAAACATTCACAATACATTTTCGACGACAAAAATAAACCGCAGATGGTACCTTAAAAATATGATATTGTTCTTTATTCTTTCTCTCAGAAGGATTATACAACGTGTAATTCTAATTATAATATCAATACTTATCAGACGTCGAAAGATGTAGTCGTACCGGGCTGCATAGACAATAACAATATATAATATAAATAAGCAAACAAACAACTATTAACACTATAAAGAAGACGCTATTGCCATACGCGTTTCAACCTTAAAATGTCATCATCAGTGGCACCAAACTTGATTTAATTAATAGACATTTAATTAAATGAATTGATTTCCCTGATGCCACTGATGATGACATTTTAAGGTTGAAACGCGTATGGCAAAGCGTCTTCTTTATAGTGTTAATAGTTGTTTGTGTGCTTATTTATATTCTAATACACTACACGGTATGCAAAGTTTTAAAAATAACAATATATGTCACTCACGAATCTTCTGAAGCAAATAATTTGCTTTTCCTGAGTGTTTCAACATAAGAGCCTACTCTTCCTTTAACGCCCTCAGTTCCACCAACATTTGAAACATAATTTACCGTAGCATGCAGATATCAATGCTAAATTAGTCGTTCCTTCAACAAAGTGTATAAATGAACGTACAAGGGTGAGGTAGTGTTCGCATGTTTAATTTTCAAACCCATTGAGCGGATTTCGATGCAATCTGGTATTGAGAAAGTATACAAAAAGTTGTAATTCCTAACATAATTAAGAGCTAAAACCCAATTTAATCAACTTACAGAAAGCTAATCGTCATGTAAATAACGTGAACCTAAGGAACATAACAGGTTTAATAATAATTAAGATAGTATACTTTAATTACTGAAGTCAACAAACTTCATGTGAATCGTTTCTGGACGTGATGAAGGGTCTAAGTAACCAATTTACTTCAAAGTAACACGAGTACATGCGTCTTGCCTTGTTAAGTGTAATTAGCTTTGTAACAACATATAATATCGCCAAAGAACAGTAATATATGCAAAATCCTAAGATAGAAAACACATTTCGAAATATATTATGTTACATTAATTGTGTTAAAAATATTTAAATTCCAGTGAGTACGCAATATGCAAGATTAGACAAGCCCTCCTAGCTCTAACTTGTCTTCCGATAGCGTCTTATTTAAAAATAACCAGAATTGTTCTGAATGAAATTACGTTCAAAAGCAGAAATCAGTCAAGACATTCCCGCCTTTCATTATCCAAAAATATATTAATATGTTCACAAGCTGTTATCACTGTACCCTGTGATAAGCCAGTTGCAATCAATCCACACACTCCCACCCTCTTT
The DNA here is from genome assembly GCF_000696155.1 of Zootermopsis nevadensis. The sequence goes on from NW_019059831.1 coordinate 458,646, forward strand.
CCTTAAAATTCACGTGAATAGTACCACATGCCCCAACCATCTCAACATTCTTGATTTGAAAAATGGGCTGTATAATACGAAGCTCCGTATTAGGTAATCTTCTCGGGTACAGCTCTGGTCTTAAAAATAAAGCATCAGTATTAAACTGGTTTTATATTTTAATTTTATACTTTTAAATCAGAGCGCTGATTTGATTTGCTCACCCCTGTACTCTAGACAGCATCAATGGTTTTCCTACAGTGTGCGTGCGATTGATTTGTATCTAGAAAAAAGGAAGAAATAATATTTCGAAAAGTTCTGCCTATTCAGAGGAGTCTGAGATATCCACACTACACACATCGAAAACATTCAGTAACCTATGTTTCTGGTATGAACATGAACATTAACATTTAGCTGTTCAGGGACAGAGTTTTATAATATTGGGTAAGAGAACTAACCTTTGACTCAAGATAATTTTATGCAAATAACATTAAGAATTAAATAAAAATAAACAGATAAAAACAAACGAAATTTCCTCGTTTAGAAACAGTATTTTCCTTGGCAGTGAAAATCGCCTGTCCTTCCTTGTTGCCGAACTGTGATTTAAACCTACTAATTGGTACAATTTGAGGAAAAGTCTAATGATAGACCTACAATTTTAGTGCCATTCAGAAATATAGTTGCGTTAGAATCCGTCCACTGCGTGTGTGACTGACGTCCAAGAATATCATACAGATGGATGCGTCTTATGAAGTTAACAAACACGCAAGAAGAAAGCTTCAGGAAGTAAATTGTCTTTAATCTGGATTTGTACAATCGGAGTAATTATTCTTACGAGTTTAGACGCTGTTTCCTCCTAGCAATATGCAAACTTCTTAATTACTTAATTCGTCACGCACCACTCACCGCTTTAATATGTCAGTAAAGCAAAGCTAGAATCAGGCATTAGACGACACTGGCCGGTCCCTGTCTGTAAGATGTAAGTTACAGGCCTTGATTTCCCATCGTCCAAAAAACAAAAGAAATGTCTTTATTGGCAGAAACGACGGAATTTTGAATTGTGTAAATGTATTTATGGCGCTTGTTAACAGAGAAGTAAAAGCTGGCCGGACCGACAAGAAAACCATGCTGTTACTAGAAAAATTTCCCTTCGCATTATACAGCAGTCCACACCACACTCAAATACGTTTCTAAGATCAATTTTAATAATACCATTCTCCCATTTTAGCTGGCCGTCCAAAATGGTCTCTTCAATTCGGGTTTTACATAAAAGGTCGGGGAATTTGTTCTTCCTAGCCGATTAAGTCCCCATGTCAAGGAGTTCATCGAGATAACAGTAGGTTAGATATCAGGTTCTCACGGAGGCAAGTATAAGGTCTTTTCTGACTGGTAGAAGTTTACCGACGTTTCAGAGGTGCTTGCTGCAGTACGATCGTCACCATGATGATTATAGCAAACACCATATTTATTAAAGTCTTAGCTATCGTTGCATGTTATGAGGTCGTATCAGTTATACACAGAAAAGGTAACTTTTTGTGCTGTAATAACTCTTAAGACAACAGCTGAACGTACGGATGTGACTACTGATTTGTCTTCGCTGTACTTTTGTTAACACTTCTGCAAAACATTTATCTTCGTGTTCTCTGTTAAATCAGAACACGCCAAACGCATGTTGCGGTGTAACAACAAAGTTACCAACACGAAACTCAAGGATATGATAATGTGAATCACTGCGAGATAAGTAACAGAGTAATAATTGGAAAACACCGATTATTTATGGGCTTATCTACAGCCATTTTGCGAAGCCAGCGTTCAGCTGTTTTCTTAACCAAGCGATGGTCTGTGTGAATTTCATCAGATGAAGTTCATTGATATTTATGTAATCATACACTATAAAGGATTTGTGAGAAATTTGTGTACCTATAACGCCCGGAAAAGTAAGTTGCAATTATTCTGTGGGATCCAGAAGGAACACTGTTTACCCCTCAGATATTATCATTCTCGGTTACACCTGACATTTAACGGCAAACAATAATTGGCGGATTTAAGTGAAGGGAGAAGTCTGGTGGTTTCAAAATATATCCCTAACTTGACAATGTTGTATGAATATGACCTGATAATATTAGTAAAAAGACGCAAATATAAATAAATAAAAATCTCTGTACTTTAAATGATATATCGGTTTACGCGTGTTTTTTTAAGGCTGTAGTCCGCAGAGAATGGAAAAAGCTCAATGTGTAAAATAATAAAACCTTTATCTTTAAAATGTATATGTAAGATTTTAACTGAATTGTTGTATTTCCACAAAAACTTATTCCAGTGTCGATGGCATTAATATACATTTCGGATGAACTCAACAAGTAGAGCATTCGGAAACCACACGAGAGAAGATGATCGAAGGATAATATTAAAAAAATCGTAATGAAATGACGCGTCTGATTATGTACGTAAAAGCCAACAAATACGGAGTAAAAGTAACTAGTTTTTGTAATATTTGTATACGGTACTGTACGGTATGAACAGTGTTACAACACACAAGAATAACTTGAATGCCTATATGTCATTAAAAAAAGATCAAGAATAAACTCTCAAGAAGAGAAGTTAAATTGTTTTGAATATGTGATTTAAAATACTGACTTGATTTAATGAAAGAAATGGACCTGTATTTCTTAACAGGGATTAAAAATTGTGGTTGGTATTTTAAGACTTTGCCTATATTTTGTTGGCATATATCCAAATAGTTACGAATCCTACCAGAAGAGGGCAGTTTGAAGAAGGTCTGGAAGAAGCCCAGGCTATATTTAGTGTGGAGTAAGTTACTTACAGGCCGTATTACACTGCACACAAATTTGCATGTCAACATTTGAGGAAAAGTCTAATGATAGACCTACAATTTTAGTGCCATTCAGAAATATAGTTGCGTTAGAATCCGTCCACTGCGTGTGTGACTGACGTCCAAGAATATCATACAGATGGATGCGTCTTATGAAGTTAACAAACACGCAAGAAGAAAGCTTCAGGAAGTAAATTGTCTTTAATCTGGATTTGTACAATCGGAGTAATTATTCTTACGAGTTTAGACGCTGTTTCCTCCTAGCAATATGCAAACTTCTTAATTACTTAATTCGTCACGCACCACTCACCGCTTTAATATGTCAGTAAAGCAAAGCTAGAATCAGGCATTAGACGACACTGGCCGGTCCCTGTCTGTAAGATGTAAGTTACAGGCCTTGATTTCCCATCGTCCAAAAAACAAAAGAAATGTCTTTATTGGCAGAAACGACGGAATTTTGAATTGTGTAAATGTATTTATGGCGCTTGTTAACAGAGAAGTAAAAGCTGGCCGGACCGACAAGAAAACCATGCTGTTACTAGAAAAATTTCCCTTCGCATTATACAGCAGTCCACACCACACTCAAATACGTTTCTAAGATCAATTTTAATAATACCATTCTCCCATTTTAGCTGGCCGTCCAAAATGGTCTCTTCAATTCGGGTTTTACATAAAAGGTCGGGGAATTTGTTCTTCCTAGCCGATTAAGTCCCCATGTCAAGGAGTTCATCGAGATAACAGTAGGTTAGATATCAGGTTCTCACGGAGGCAAGTATAAGGTCTTTTCTGACTGGTAGAAGTTTACCGACGTTTCAGAGGTGCTTGCTGCAGTACGATCGTCACCATGATGATTATAGCAAACACCATATTTATTAAAGTCTTAGCTATCGTTGCATGTTATGAGGTCGTATCAGTTATACACAGAAAAGGTAACTTTTTGTGCTGTAATAACTCTTAAGACAACAGCTGAACGTACGGATGTGACTACTGATTTGTCTTCGCTGTACTTTTGTTAACACTTCTGCAAAACATTTATCTTCGTGTTCTCTGTTAAATCAGAACACGCCAAACGCATGTTGCGGTGTAACAACAAAGTTACCAACACGAAACTCAAGGATATGATAATGTGAATCACTGCGAGATAAGTAACAGAGTAATAATTGGAAAACACCGATTATTTATGGGCTTATCTACAGCCATTTTGCGAAGCCAGCGTTCAGCTGTTTTCTTAACCAAGCGATGGTCTGTGTGAATTTCATCAGATGAAGTTCATTGATATTTATGTAATCATACACTATAAAGGATTTGTGAGAAATTTGTGTACCTATAACGCCCGGAAAAGTAAGTTGCAATTATTCTGTGGGATCCAGAAGGAACACTGTTTACCCCTCAGATATTATCATTCTCGGTTACACCTGACATTTAACGGCAAACAATAATTGGCGGATTTAAGTGAAGGGAGAAGTCTGGTGGTTTCAAAATATATCCCTAACTTGACAATGTTGTATGAATATGACCTGATAATATTAGTAAAAAGACGCAAATATAAATAAATAAAAATCTCTGTACTTTAAATGATATATCGGTTTACGCGTGTTTTTTTAAGGCTGTAGTCCGCAGAGAATGGAAAAAGCTCAATGTGTAAAATAATAAAACCTTTATCTTTAAAATGTATATGTAAGATTTTAACTGAATTGTTGTATTTCCACAAAAACTTATTCCAGTGTCGATGGCATTAATATACAGTTCGGATGAACTCAACAAGTAGAGCATTCGGAAACCACACGAGAGAAGATGATCGAAGGATAATATTAAAAAAATCGTAATGAAATGACGCGTCTGATTATGTACGTAAAAGCCAACAAATACGGAGTAAAAGTAACTAGTTTTTGTAATATTTGTATACGGTACTGTACGGTATGAACAGTTTTACAAAACAAAACAGAAGAGAATTATAACTGTACAATGAGAAAAGTAACAGAAAAACGAAGGACACGCTGAAAAATTGTATTTTGAGGTCGGTGCAGGCAACAGGTTACGTAAATCCGAGAATGCAATATGAGGTAATTTTATCATGAAAACAAAATCACGCAATTCTTTAAACTAGGGACATTTTATTTTTCTGTGGGTATTCAAATTCAACCCTGCCGATCTCTCTGGCAAAATAAATACATAATGCATCTAGAGAGGTTTTACGATGGATTCCAAAAAGTGTCTCTGTGGTCTACTTAAATTTGTAGACCAACAGTAATGTTTTATGAACATCTACTTACTTTCCTAGAAACGCTCCGAGTTTCCTGGGAAAGCAAACAATTTCAAAATCATCTCAAGCAGAGGTAGAATGTTTAAAAATTGCGTGTCATTAGCACAGATGAAAAAGTTGGCGTCATCTGTTTCCTGCTTTTTGAGGTCAAATATATTTAAAACTCCGTTAATTACAGAAATCACTTATTAAAGAGACATATTTTTCCCATATTTACGTAAGCTTCAAGTTCTCACAAAACCATTCGTTCATGACGGACTCTGTTGCCGAAATTACTCTGAGTAAATCCTTCTTCCCCATTTACTGACTCCTTATATTAACACTATGTCGTACTTTCCCCTTCAGCCTCCGATGTTCAGCAAATATTGACAGATGCATCTATGTCGACAGATTAACACATGAATCATCTTTCCGAAGTACAGACAATCGATCACCATTACACAGATGAATTAAAAAGCGCAAACACTGATATTTCTCTACAACACTTACGTACTGGTATGAGGTCACTTGAAAGCACAGTGGTAAATGTTGTTACATCCCTAATGTTCTGGAAAACAGGCCATTAGCCAAGTCTTTATTTGACTGTAATTGCCCCTTGTGTAACCGAAGAATTATCTCGGCTCATTCACATGACGACCGATATCCAGCTGTCTGTAAAACGGGCGAATACCTGCCACGTCGTGCATCATTCTGTAACTGCCAGTTAATCTGCAGTTCTCTTTTCGGAAACAACTAGATTTCAAGATGACGTGCTCTTTTTAAATTGTTTTATTTGACCGAGAATAGGGAAAACTGGAGAGCTCTTTTTGGGCAGAGCAATGGACCTGTCGTAAGACAGAACACTCAATAATAATAATATTTGACCGAGATGCATGGTCTCGTTGAGAAAAGACTGCCATGAACATCCATTAAAATTGGATTTGAGACTTTCGGGTCGATTACAATCAATGAAATCTTCTCGGGCAATCAGCCGCGTTAACTGGTTACCGTAGTAAACCGACGTTTCGGGAACCAACTCTGTCCATATCATCAGCGTTCTGATGTGACTGGATACCTCGGAAGTCGCCTGTGTACATACGACAAAAGAGAGCCAGCATGGACATGGCGGTGACGAAGAATAATTTCCCACACCCATTCCTGAAATGGAACTCCGATCCTGTAGCGAGACACGTTACTGACACACATATTACGGTTAACTTCACATGTGAAATTAAGACACTCGCCTCGTTCTTATGCAACAGCTTGATAAATCTCTATGTAATTCATTGTAGCTGAATCGTATAATGATGTAGCCCTCTGCCGGCAGTGAATTAAACCAGAATGGGGTGTAACCCCAGATGTCTGTGTTGACGGAGTGTGAACTAGAGGATACAGCCAAGGCAATTCATCTTTTCTCACCCCCTCACTCTTATCCTTTCATTTTTTTTCCCACTAGTCTCTCATTTTTTTCTTACCGCTATAAGGACACCCTCTTCAATCTCTCACCCTCAAAGAAAGATTTACACGCCCCGTCCTGGAGTTGTGGGGGAGAAATAGCTCGCACCCAGAGATTGCATGGAGCCGGAAAGTGGTGGGCAAACCGAGACTCCGGGCCGCATGAGACACTGATGAAAATACAGATGACGCACTCCATGTTACAACAGTCGGGGCGAATCTGTACGTTCCACGTCCGATTAAAGCGAATGACAAAGGGATTAAGGGAAGAAAGCAAGGAAGCACGTGTCCACACAAAACCACTATCTGCCAGCGCGAGTACTTTGTAGCTCATCGTCTCAGTTCCTGTGTCACTAATGTCTCAGATTCCTTCCACCCGCAAGCTAGTGACGTAGGCAAAACGCAGTTTGGTTCCGGGTACAAGCTATTCCTTGTTAAGTTGGTGTTAACTAAACTGATCAAGAAATGTCAACTTTATGAAGTTCAAAGGTTCATGACCGTTCTTAAAATCCCGCCAGTGGATGCTTACGTGAATCAGTTGAATCCAGTTCACATCCTCACACTCCACTGCCTCAAGAACCATGTTAATGTTTTCCTCCAATCTATTCCTGGGTCTTCCAACCAATCGTTTGTTTCTTTTCTGATTTTGCGACTAAAATTTTGTATGAATTTCTCATCTCACATCCGACAAACTTCAACCTAGTTAATTTTAATACCATATGATTATTGGTAAAGATTTTGCATATTATCCTCCCAAAGTGACGGGTTTACAGTGGCGTGTCCATTCGAGCTTTCTTCGTTAAGACCACCGATATTAATTTAAGTACAAGACGAAGATATTCTATCCTGTTAATTTCCATTGTTTCATTAATTCATCTTATGCCATCCACTGACTTCCTTCTTTAGCAGTGAGGGATTCACGGACGTGATACTTATAATGCGATGAAACTGTCTTTCCTTCTAAAATAAGGAAAGTAGGCTAAAAGTCTGTTTACTGTCTTATTTCGAACATGTTATTACAAGATGAATGAGCCGGGATAGCTCAGTCAGTATAGTGACTAGCTACGGGCTGGACGACCGGGGTTCGATCTCCGACGGGGGCAGAGAATTTTTCCTCTAGCCTCTGCGTCCAGACCGACTCTGGGGCCCACCCAGCCTCCTCTACAATGGGTACCGGGGTCCTTTCCCGCGGGTAAAGGCGGCCGGGGCGTGATGCTGACCACTCACCCCCATCTAGTACCGAGGTCAAGGAAGAGAGGAGCTATACCTCCACTCACCCCAAGCGCCTACATGGCGTATAGCGGGACAAACTTTTACTTTACTTTTTTATTACAAGATGAAAGTTCTGCAATTTCGAAAGGCAGATGTAGTACATTTTCATAGGCCTAAATATTTAAGCAGTGTAATTGTCAAGCGCACGTATTATAAGTCAACGGAGAGCAAAAATGTCTTACTGAAAACACTAGAGTTCTCATCGTACATTGGCCTCCCGTTAAATCAAACCCCGTGTCGTCTTGGTAACCAGCCAAATTCGTCTGGTGGTAAAATCGAAAAGCAGTCAGTACAAGACTGTTATGGATGGAATGCAGAACAATGCTGAGAGAGAGAGGATGGGTTAATTTTATAGCCAATTATGTATGAAGCCCATTGCGCTCTGTTAGACCAAGGCTCTTTAACTGCTTTGCGAGATCAATGGAGTAATGCAATGCCAAAGAGCTCCCTTTAGCCTGTATCTCCGAGAATGCTTGCTGTAGAAGTTGGTAATATTGACCGATTTCCAGTGTCGGACTGGTTCGCAGCGTCGAGTAGTTAGTTTCGTACCAACGTAAGTAATACATCGAAACTAACGTAGTATTTAACTCCACTCCCCTACACACTTTCATGACACAGTTCATAGGCACTGAGACATTTACTTTTTAATTTTTATGACCGTTCCCATACTACGCACGGTTTTCCTCGGACAAAACTATTCATTCTGCTATGAACGTATATAGTTTAAAATTAATGAACAATATCTCGCTCGTTCAATCTGAAGCTTGCCAGTATCATACACTGGATGTCACCATGGTAATACTGACAGGAAATTTGTAAATAAAACCCGTCTTTCGAATGGACGTCCTGTGTGTCTAGTTTTTTTTTTCGGAATCGTGTCGTCCGTTGCGTTGAAATGGTTTATCGTATTGTGTGTATTCTTAACTATACATTGTGCAGATTAATGATTAAATATTTAGCCACGTCTCTCTGTAAATCCCCTTCAGTTTTGTCTGACCTCGTATAAACAGGCCGATCGGGGTTTTGTGTTGATGTTGAACCTCCGGTTTCTGCTACCTAATTATCTGGCAACAGATTTTAAACATATAAAATAAAATGTCTGTGAATTGATAGCAACAGACGGGCTATTTTTCTGAGTTAAGTTTTCAGCATGAACATCGTTAAAGTGGCATCCCTTGTGTGTTCCACCCCTGGGCATGAGCATTACGTCACGCTCGCCGAATGATTTGTTGTGGTGGCAAACGTAATAGGGGGTGCTACTACAGAGACGCGGCGGTTACACGCAAACCGAAGTTGAGGGGCGCAGTTTTTACGTCTCCTGATTGAGTGACTGCCTTGTTAAATGGCTCACAGTAAAGCAAACCCCCCCCCCCAATTTAATCAAATGTATAAAACCTACAGATATTATTCAGAAACGACAAAATCATGGTACATGTACCGTGTAACAAGGGTTTTAGGGAAATTTATTCGAACCCGTTCCAAATAATTCATGGATCACACAGAACTATATAAAATCCTTGCAAGTTCTAAAAAAGTGGGCATTAATACTGTCTTTTCAGTGGGATGGCGTTTGCAATCACTAACACCACGATCCTTAGCACTTACGAGAAAAAAACCTGAATATGGAAACAATGATCAATTAGATGATATGTCATTTGGGAAATATTATCTCTGTCTTGATCACACACCATTTTTCCAGCACTAATAGACCTCATGTTAACAATATGAGGCAGGCTGCTTGCTGCCCGCCACCAAAAAGAAAAATGGGTAGAAAGTTCCTCTGGTAGCGTAATGATAACACAGACTATTAATGGAATATGTTGAACTAAGCTTATGGTCGATTACAGGTTGTGCTGCGTGTCTGAACGCTGGAAAATGTCGAAACACTTTTCGCCGTACAATACAGGCAACTTCACCCACACAAATGTGAAGCTGGTTGCCGATCTGACATGCCGCCGTGGACATGGAGCACTAACAAAGTAATTATCGATGCGTTTCTTGCATGCAGCCATAAAATAAACATGTCGAGTCTGTCTGCATTGCTTAGGCTACGAAACTGCTGAACAGATATGGAATTTTGACTGCTTGGGAGCGGTGTCTACTATGAAAATTGTCTGGAGAAGTTCTTTTTCTCCCGCATCGACTTCACAGAGCAAGACCTTGTTTTTATGAGTCGATTTCAGGATATGTAAGCCTATTTAAAAATTACTTTTCCTTCTGTTTACTTAAATATCTGTACATACATCATCGTAGGCGTTTGGGGTGAGTGGAGGTATAGCTCCTCTCTTCCTTGACCTCGGCACTAGATGGGGGTGAGTGGTCAGCATCACGCCCCGGCCGGCTTTACCCCCGGTACCCATTGCAGAGGAGGCTGGGTGGGCCCCAGAGCCGGTCTGGACGCAGAGGCTAGAGGAAAAATCCTCTACCCCCGTCGGGGATCGAACCCCGGTCGTCCAGCCCGTAGCTAGTCACTATACTGACTATACATCATCGTAAGATTTTTAAATAAAGTTTCTACAGTGTGTCCCATTTAACGTGAAACCCGCCATGGCAGCAACAGGAAGCGAGCTACTGGTCACATTGAAGAACGTAACTGTCGCATGGTAGCAGGCAGATTCCGTGTCACACGGGAGTCTCTAGATTTTAGCGAGATGTGAGTATTTATATATTATCATGTGCCAATTTAGTTAACGCTGAACTGATGTTAGATATGGAATTTGAAAATATGGGGTTAATGTAATATTTAAGGGGATCAGCTACTTGATCGATATTTATCAGCTATTAATGATGTGTTGTTTTCATTCATTGTTATACCGCACGGAAATTGCAGCATTATTTTTCAGATATCGTTATAAAGTGTTGTCAATTGTTGGTTATTAATTACGACAGACTGGCGAACCGTTGGAACCGTGAGACTTTAGCTGATACCTGTCATTACAGTTTCCTTTCCTGCTATTTGAGAGTCCAGTAGTTGGCTACCCCATAGTTTTCTTATGTCTCGTTTGACAGTTTAACCAGAGCTTTCTCTGGCACTACAGATCACAGAATCCGGTTAACAGTGAAACATTTTTCTCAGGCCAAGATACTATGGCCTGCGGAATACGGGTTGAGATTCACAGCAGACGTTGATGACCGGATGTGCCACGTTCGTGACACGGACGCACATCCTCGGGTTGGCGCGCCCACACCTGTACTTGTAATATCTTACGAAAATGGTGGTGTTCTTTTTGTGGCCTGTCCCAGACACCTAGATCATTTCAGTGTTATAAAAGTTGGAATATTGTACAAGTATAATGTTGCCGTTGCCCGGGGCGTTACATCACGTGACATATTTTTGTGGCTCGCGGAAATACTGTGCGTGTTGAATTTCATGACTAGCAATGATGTCGACGTAGAAGCTACTGCGACCTCGGGGACACCTGCTCGCAGGGCAGCGACGGACCGGCCCTCACCAGTGGCCCGCGACCCCCACGTCCAGACTCCATGAACCTACGCAATGATGATAGTGCACAGTTTTCTTATCCAGAATAACTCGGCAAAGTCCGCCCGTGCACAACACGTCTTCGTACATTCAGTTGTATGTAACCCTACTACAATCTACACAGAAATGTCATAATGAGCAGTTAGCCTACTGTAAAATTCTTTCATTAATATCCTAAATTACTTACTACTGGTATTCTTACGCATATTATTCCACTTATAAATTACTTGTTACATTTTACACATGACTTTTTAAACAAATTCTCATGTAGCCTACAAAAAAATGGGATGCCCATTACGTAATTACATTCGGAAAAACAGGCAAAATTCTGCATCACGTGGACCACATTCAGGACATATTACTCGACTTAGTGGCTACTCAACCGGGGAAAGCTGGTTTTTGTCGTCGTCTTGTACAGGTGAT
>NW_019059831.1:471045-499637 GCF_000696155.1 Zootermopsis nevadensis
TGAGAACATGCCCGTGGATTTTCTTAGCTATACACATTGAGAGGCCTCAGTGTGCAGTTTCCGGAGTGAAAATGATGGGGCAAGTCGGAAAAATTAAGCGTGCAAACTGGGTTTGCGCGGCAGCATCTATTGTGGCCGCGGATGGGATACTGAAGCGTCCCATAATACTGAAATAAACCGTGTACATGCGAAGACGCGGATAGCGAAAGCGCGTATAATGAGATTCACCTGTAATAGTCGTCTGCTACGGATATTAAGAGTTGGAATCTCCACGGCCACGAAACTGTGAGTAGATTTTTCTGTGCACCCAGGCACGAGGTTCCAACTATAACATATGACATACAAGGGGGAGTGGAACTTTGCATCTGGTATAAAACCCGTTTATATATCAGGTCGCGTGATCTCTGCCTTACAATTTATCACTTCCTTAACATAACGAAGACAGACTCCTCATGAATTCTGGTCCTACTATAATACCTCATTTTCAGTAATTTGGCTTCAAAACTGGACTTAATTATCTGTTCTTTATCGTGCCTTATTCTGTGGTTTAAAATACTAGTTTTTTTCGTAGTTTCTTCCTATTTCAAGAAACATTCGCCCAGTTTAACAATGAATTCACTTCTGTAGTTGACATTTTCTACGGCGACAGAACGGGCGGAAATTTAGATACGCATAACCGGAACTGACTGCGCCAATCTTTTTTTTAATATCCTTATGAGTAGGAACTTTAATAACCACAAACAACACAATGTGCATGGGTGTAGGCAGGCCTTTATGCAGCTAGTCTTCGAAGAAACCGCGTGTGTTCTGTGTGCAAGACAATTTCATGCTGTGAACGCAGCCTGCAACAACAAATTCCTGTGCAACTGGAAAATGCAGCTGTTTCTTGTATTTCAGTTCGCGAATTCCCTCTACGTAGCTTCAGTACGTACAGGAACCCGTTCGTTCCGTCATAACATAACCCTTGACCTTTCAAAGCGGCGCCTGTGGCGTCAGAATTTTCTGGAACAATCACTCGCGTAGGCGACGTGCCTGGTGCCTGTCTGGCTGCGTGATTACGTCATCACTGTGGTTACCTCGAGGATTCCCCAACGTGGTTGCAAAGGCGCCAGTCAGGTTGGGGATTCCTCGCTGAATCACTTCCATCAGCACAACCGCTTGCATTTCTTCACGTGAAATCTTAGTAATTGTTGTCCGATTTCAACCAAAATTGGAATGTGTCATTAGGTTGTAGTATAACTCCGCAACGTCAGATTTCATGAAAATGCATTCAGCAGTTCTTGAATTGTTGCATGCGAACGGACATACTGACATGGTAAAACTAATAAGGGAATTTCGGTAAGTTTTAGTTGCGAATGCGCGTGGAAAGAGTATAGTTATTCGGTAAAATGCCGTGCAGCAAGCAGTGTGTGTGGCGTGTCAGTAATATGCATACAGGAGTACAGGCGATAACGACAAGTCTCCCGGTAACCGGAAGCCCGACAGCTGGGACCAAAGATTAGGGGCTCACGAGCTTGCGCCGTACTGGTCCTGGTAGTTCTTTATTAAACAGATGTTCGTAAAACATTGCCATATTAATATAACTCCGGTACCTTATCAGTAGATTACGTGGGGAAAATTACAATTAAACTCGACTGCTACAACTACGCGTAAGACGCACCTACAGGCTTTCGCTTGCTAAATTGTTCATAGTCTCCCTATAATACCTCTCGCACAGTGATTATTGTTTTGTAAATTTACTGTTTGTTCAGTTGATGGGAGTTAAGCTTGATACCGAAACGGTTTTTAAAGAAACAGGGCGTAGGATGTGAAATCATACAACGAGGTGAGGATACGGTCTGATGGTGGGCGTAAGCCTTTGCGTAACAGAACTCGTTTCTGATTCCGTTTCTGGATTGATTGATTGATTTGTGGCCAGTAAGGGCTATAACTCGGCAATAATTTCTTAAAGAATTCCCGTATTTCGATAAGGAAAGGGAAAGTTAAAACGACGGTTATAAACCACTTTGAACCCACTGCTTCCCCCTGCTCTAATATCTCCGTGTCTTTTTCCTACAGAAAATTTGCTTTAATTTAAAGGATTTCCATATTTAAAAACTGTCACGTACTTTATTTAGACATATATTTATTTCATCGGTGCCAGAGTCCGACATTGTACTGAATAAGGCTCCACTACATACAAAACGGATACAAATAAAAATTATATTGATATATAAAGCATTAACATATTAAATGTTAAAGTTAACATTAAATGAACACTTGTAAAAGATGTCAGAGGAAAGTGGAAAATTATCAGGAGGTAATAAAATACAGTAATAAAAACAGTTAAATATTAATCGAATTTTGTGGATATACGGCAATAAATTTTCGCTGCAGAATAAAGCCCACGAAACTGTTTTAGGTGAAGATGGCTGTCTTCTGAGTAGTAGCGCCGTGTAGCATGGTAGACGTTTACCATTAACCTTTCACTGCCACCATCATCTGGGCGATGAAACGTTGGTAAATTTTCTACCAGACTACACGACCTCAGAAGACACCCATCTTCTCTCCGCAGTGAGTCTCAAATCCGGAGTTTATAAGTGCAAAAGTTATAACCACACCTATCATAAGGAAATAAAGATGAGTTATGTTTTAAGAACATGGGTGCAAACATAGTGAAGTAATCTGTTAATCGTAAGACTGCGTGTTTAACTCTGGAACAGTAATGATAATCTTGAGACTGCTGTGTTATAACGTACGGCTTCAATTATCCTGCTACAGCCGGTGGGTGTAAAGAAATAATTCACTTTGTTATTCAAAGCAGAAGAGTGAGTTGATTGAAAAACACAGTTCAAATTATCTATGGCTGGATACAAAACAGGCACAAGGGCGGTGTTCATTATCTTCATGATTGTTACTGAATTAAGGTCAAGGATCAGAAGCCTTTTTTGAGAAGTTAATAGTCGCTCAGTTGGCCAAGAAATCGCCCATCTTTTACAGAATCTGTCCGCACATGATCATGTTATTCATTATTAATGTTATATGTAGAATTATCTTATCACCACCATTATTCCACAATTAAATTATTAGTCTGTAACCACAAGCAGATAGCTCTTTTAATTATTATATTTGGTTTATTAATTACAATAATAGAATTATAATTGCAACTGTTCATTGCATAGTACAATTTCAAAACTAAACACAAATTAGGCCTATTATTATTTGTAATGGTTGCTATTTAACATTGCTTTTGCTGATGTTGCCTTAGGTTCATTTGCAAGCACAGAAACGTAAACAGAATTCTGTGTCTACAATTTTATCAGTTTAGTACGTTTCTCAACGTTGTTCAAAATTCCACCCCCCACCCCTTGGTAAGACATGATCGGTAGAAAAAATATATATAATTTGCAGTACTTAAGCAAACTGCAGCAAAATGTCGGCAGAATGTGTAATATTTATTTTTAATCGAAAGTAAAATATATTTGTACCAACTTATTTTCTGTATCGTGCATAACGCAAACCGTTCTGTAGTGTCTTTATTTTTCATAAACTTCTAATTTTAATCTTGACAGGAAATTGATGTTTATGTTACAGAATCCCACTGTTAGACCCCCATTTCGAGCTAGTTCATTACAATTCACACCCTCACGCCCGATTAATTCTCCCTGAGCTCCCTATTAATATGCCTATCTTTCTTAAAATTTTCTTAATAAAATATGAAATCTAACTTGCCGGTAAATTTCCTAAAAAAAAGTCAAATACGCTAGCTCTGCGAGTCTAATTGAGAAAAATAACTTTTATTAGAAACAACTTTTGGTGTGGCGACCATTTAAGAAAAAACGTTTTCTAACTTTATGCGGTATTACAACTTAATAATACAGTTTGTGTGTTTAATGAGTGGGCATTAATGCCAATGCGATAGGCCTATGCAAACTAGCAAGTAACACCTTTCAATTCTAGTTTGAATAACATAAGGCTTATAAATTAAGTTAATCAAGTGACCGCCCCCCCCCACCAATTGTTTATTGTCTCTCGATATGATAACAACATTGACACGAGATGGGCGCAACAGAAGGAACAATGACAAGAGAATTGTAATATGAAAATTACCATCAAGTCACAGGACAACAGCAAAATTAATACTATGATAATGAGACCCGAAAGGATATGCTTGACACAGCATGTAGTGTGCTCTATGTATTAAGGTAACTACAAATGGTATCACTAGAACAAAACATAAATTATTAAACAAGAAAATTAAACCTTCAGACCCCGTAGCATATTTTACAACGCACTTGGAATAGTATAACATATTTTCCCATAAGAATAAAATCATCTTTAAGTATTAACGCTATTAAAACCTTACGTTAGATGATACGCAGTTGTACTTGTTTGTAGTTATTTAACGACGCTGTCAGTGGCTGAGACTATTGATATGACGTTGATAATGTGTTGGAATATGTGGAGCGGCAGTGAATTATGCCCTCAAAACATAGAAATAATCACAGATTTCGATGAAAATAAACTGTTCTAAAATTTTCACAATTCAAAATCTATTCACTCGTACATAAAATGTCAGACTCAAAAAGAAATGACACAAAATGTTAAATTTTCTTTGTACACTTCTTCATTTCTTGGAGCCAAACAATGAAAGATTATTACGTACAACCCAGGCATAGAATACACAGATTCAAATGATCTCTGAGCAAAAACAGATGGCGGATCGCCATTTCAAGTAAATTGGTTACCGTAGATTTTGATTTAATACGAACAAGCTGACTTTTGTGTAACGGAAATCCGTAATTGAAGGAAAAATTATCATATTTTCAATCAAGTAAAATATACAGACAATCGAGCATTAATTTCAAATCAAGGTTAGAAACGGAAGACAGTTATCAAGAGCGACCATCAGGTAATCTGATACAGAAACGCCCAAATCTTTGATGATTGTAAAAACAAGATCGAGCAATGCTCTAATTGAAACAGAATTATTGTACTAATTAAGACTGAGAGGACATGAAGTGGCGTGAAACAACTTCCTTCAAAACTTTTTTAGTTATAACGGCTAGAAACAGGAGTGCTATTACACTGATCATAATTAGGTGCATTAAAATCACCTAGGACAACACGACGATGGTGGTGGTGGTGATAATGATGATAATTTCATTCTTAACCATAACAAAAATAAAAGTAGCAGACCTACGGGCTTAAAAATACCATCGCCACTGGCCTGGGACGACTTCATTTTGTGAGCTGCTGAGCAGAAATGCACAGCGTATTCAATTACATTAACGAACGTTGTGTAAGTTGATACAATTTATAATTGATATTAATATGTTGGCCTAATTTGACCGCTGTGTTGTGCGTTTCCAACGGTATTCGTATGAGTGACTAATAAGAATATCCCGATAAAATGCAGCCCATACAGGTACACGAACAGATTACACTGCTTAAAAATTAACGTAATTTGAAGAGTTGATATATTATTTCTGTTAAGATATTGTGTAAAAAGCGTAAATAATATATGTTCAGCGACAATGTATAATAGTATCCTATATTTAGACCTATCACCTTTATAGCTGAACGATTATTATTATTAATTGGTATAAAATTAATGAATTGATATATTAATTACCAGTATTATATTGTACATTTATAAATTTAGTTCACTGTTTGTTCGTTTTTGTATTGTTATATTTATTGTTAGTACTTGGCTGTTATTGGCTGTTTCCAAGTACTCTAATAAATGAATTAAATTGGAATTATCATGTCTCCCATTGGAACAAATCTGGTTGATTTTCAATTTTCCACCAACCATGGTATCTCCTGGGGAACTCTCTTAATACCACGTGGCATAAATGTGCTTCTAGTATGAAAGTAAATATTTTATGCTTTGAATTGTATTATTAATAACATTTTTAATAGTGTTTAGGCTAATGTGTCTGAAGCAGTGGTCTACGAATGTTAATGGCGACGAAATTCTCATGTATAACGCCTTCGTTTGGGAAGAAATTAATGTAAGAAAACTTTTCAGTTGACATGTAGCACCAGGTGTCCTGCAGTTCTGGTGCTGCCGAGGAGCATCCACTTCTGTCTGTTATTCGCGTTACAAGAAATTATACTTTTGACACAATGATCAATATAGAATTCCATTACGAGACTCATTCCGTTTCCAGTACTTGATCTGCAATTCTTCATCTGCTCTGCACTGTTTTGAAATTCTATAATTATCTATTCTGTTTCTTCGCAGCCATCCATAATTCTGTACTCCCTCCTTCCGTAAGGCTATAATTTAGTTTTTAATTCTAACCACACAATTCTTAAAAATTCCATTTCCACGCTCTAATTTTGTTAATCATTTTTTTAAACAGAAGTTAAGCTTATTCCAAACTTCTTTCTCTCTCCTTGCGTGTCGTTGTGAGGTGGTTCTGTTTATCGTCTCACATATTCCTTAATACATATGTATTTTATTTACATCATAGTTCGCTTTGCGAAAAGTATAATTCTTGTAGGCCTTGTTAAAATTTGACATTTCACTTATAACATAAACTTGAGTAACCACTGGACACAGAAATTAAAATATCAATATTTTGAAGGAAATATCCATGAAAACGGCAACTTGTAAGACCAAGAAGGAGACGAACACTGAGATGGATCTTAGAGAAATACAATGGGAAAATGAAACTGGTTCAGGACCATGTCCTGTGGCATGCTCGTGCATTAGCGCGGTCTTCAATATCTGCTACCAGCGAGTTGGTTTCTAAAGTAAATATAAAGTTGTGCACGCTCTCCGTGAGGGGGGCAGGGCAGGACAGTACATACTACCATTATGGCCACCATCCATCCATCAGCAGCCCATGCTCTCTGCATATGTCCTGCTGCTTTCACACACGCTATTGGACGAATAACAAATTACAGAGCGGCCTACTAAACATTATCTTTAAACTCATATATTGTGATCTTGGCGTGTCTTTACGTACACGTGTAAATGTGTACAGGTGAACGTCCAGCAGTATTAACCACAAAAAAACGGCTACAAGTTTTTACACACACCTAAATTAATCATTAATAATAACTTTCTAAATCAAACATTTGCTCGGACAAGGATAAAGGCCTATTTATAACAGTTACATAACAGGCCTATTAAAATAGCCTATCTATTGGCATTCGCTTCTTTCGTATTGTTTTGCCTGCTGTTATGCAATATATTCTAAGGAAAGATTCTATCTTTTTCTACAACAAAACGAGGAACTCACACCAGAAAACATGGAACCACGTCCTCAGGGATAATATCACAATTACTGTTTACGAATATAATTACTAAGCCTGTAGGTAATGAAGCGTGTTTTCAACCTTTGCGGATTAGACTCCAGTCTCTTTAAAATCAGATAAACTTCTTAAGCTCCGAATCGTTTTAGACATTTGGCAGGACTTCTTGGACTGGAAATCGGCACATCTAAAGCGTAATCCTGCTGCACCTGAATAATTACACTTATTAGTGTCTGAAGATCGGTGGTCCCTGGGCCGCATTTGGTCTGTGTGAAAAGCTGTTCTAACCACAACAAACAAAAATGTTTATTTACTTAACAAGCTTCTCGACTACATATGCTTATTATCGTCAACTATTGGGTGTATCTGTTGCTTACACAATTTTTCTACATAAAACCGGGAGCAGTTCACTGGCGTGAAACAATGTGATGATCGCTACATTGTATATGTCGATGTTCTAGTCGACGTTTCGTGATAATCAGCATCAAGGAGCAAATAAGACTCCGGAAAAGTCTAGCACACCCAATTTCCAGCTAGAAGTGCAGGACACGGATTGGCAAGGGTAGGGATAATGTATTTAGTTCGTAAAATACATTCTTAAAGTAAATATTAGCTACTAACTCCTGAATAATTAATCTTACTGTCATTACTACATCTGAAACCTAATTAATTAATACGGCAAACTAAACAATCAGTGGATTTGATCCCTTCATCTGCATTTATCAATCGGTTTCTCGGGCTATTATCCGTTTAAGAATGACGTAATCCAGCGTTTCTGAGACTGCCTCTGCCTCTATCATCAGGGTTAATGTAAACCCGAGGAGACTTCGCCACATTTCTACACATTTATCATCGCTCGCAAAGTATGGCAACAGAAGTGGGACCTTGTTCCGTCCGGTTTTGTAATTTCATCAGCCTCTCACGTTGTCATATTGTTTCTGTCTCTGAATGTGTGAAAGTTTCTTTATGTTTGTTAGGTCTTCATACAGCGCTATTTCAGGATAGACATTTATAATATTAAAGACTCATTTGTCTGTCTGTCTTTATTTCATTCATTACACGTTCCTAAAATACTCTTAATCTGATACACACATTCTGTGAGCAGCAAGTTCTTATTACGATACTCCATACATAAAAAACACGTCAAAACATGAATGCTATCTATGTACGTCTAGATAGAAGGTGGTCTTCTGGGTTGTTGCGCCCTGTAGCATTTTGGCTGTGTGCCAGTGTTTCAGGTAAACATTGCCACAAAACCAAAATGCCCACGGCACAACGCAGAAAATACCATCCGTATTCATTTTGCCGTGAAAACCTCAAATCCTATAATATGAACGTAGTTTATGTACTCACACATTCATGCACATACGAGTACATAGCCCCAAGTGAACATAGAGCTTTGCAGTAGTCTAATACATGATTTGTAATGCAGTGAGATACTGAACAGAAGTCCTATTTTAGTGTGTTGCTAAGTGGAAAATTTTGATATACGCTTGATAAAATACGAGGGTACTTATTTGCATATTGCATACATTTCGGCGCTCAGTAAGATAGGCTTAACTCACGCGTAATTTGTATGGACTTGGAATTTTTCAGGTGCATTTTACGAGCCACATATCAGCCGTAGCGTCTTTAAATACGAGGGCTCCGTGCATTTGGCTCTTCTTTTGTTTGAAAAGGCATTCCCACAGATGGCAGACACTCTGCATACCTTGAAGAAGATTCTATTTGCATCTAGTGACTGTCGAAGCACCCAGTATTTCTGCTTGTTCATTTCTGTTATCTTTACTCAGCAATCGGTGTAGCTCCGTAACTTCAGTTTACCTCCTCATCTTCCGCAAGTTATTTCTTCTTCTTCTTCTTCTGTTTGTAGTGTTCACAAGCGTTGCCGGCAGCAAACACGAGATGACACTACTTGTCCTATGTTCTGCAAACAATCGAAATTTCTGTTCCCACTCCGGAGTGACTTCAGGACCACGTCACAAATACCTGAATTCCTTGAAGCCAATACGACAGTCGCGGCGAAAGGAGAATGAAAGCCAAATAGCTCAGTAAAACCCAAGCTCCATGATTTGAATATAGTTAAAAGCTTCGGCCACTTGAAAACACACGAGAAGTAGAATTGGTGAGTTCGTTAACAAAATGGAAGGTTTTGTTATTCCTGAATGATACAAGAAGAGTCTTCTGACACTACTTTAAAACAGTTCGCCCTCAGATTCTTCGACAGCTTCCTGTGCTGCGAAATGTTATATGGTGTACTGTAGCTCGAGCTTTTAAGTCCATGGACCAGCCTCTTTGGAGCAAATGACAGTCGGATTTGAGGTTCTCACCGCGGCGTTTCAGAGGACCTTGCTGCCTCCATCATAAGAATATGGACATTTATATTAAACTTTACTTCATATTTTTGTTTAACTAACAGACTGCTGAGATTGCCATGACTCTCTTCTGCCTGGAATCCTGATTACTCGTCTCTTGAACTTAATGACAAAAACTTCTAACACAGTAAAAAAAATAACGAAATCAACGGGGAAGGTTACAAGAACCTTCAAGCTAGAAAGTTACAATTAGAACGATGCGATGCTGACATCAGACCAGTGAGATATCGGGTAATGGAGGATGGAACACAAAACCGCAAATTACGAACAAGAAAAATTTATTTAGAGGTCTGTTCACTGTGGGAGTCGGCAAGGAAAGTGTCACATCCAACAGGAAACAAAAATGTGGAAAGTCCGTGTTTTTGAGAAAGTCGCCAGGAGTTCAAACAATTCATTGCTTTAAGGAAACCTGTGTTCATGCCCGCCATTGGACCCCATTTTGAGCCAGTTCATACTCTGTTTCTTTAAATCCCCCCCCCACGTCTAGATCTGCATAATGCCTTGCGACCAAAATATAGTCCATTTAGGGCCCAAAATGTATTCCATCTCATGAAAACATGAGTATCGTTCTTCATTGCAAAGTTAACTGGAATGTGAAGCCGAGATTAAAATGCCTGAATTTTTACCCATAATCCTACGTGGTTTGTAGCTCAGTTACAATAAAATCCACAACTGTAGCCACGATCATAAAAAATGGATGTATTAGGCGTGGCCTATATTTAACGTGATGAACACGTGTCTGTCGCGCATACCGGCTTGGAAAAGCGCACTTTGATAAACATTCGTGTATTCATGCCACAGCCCCACGAGATTAGTCAGATTATTTGTCGTTTTCGGCATAATTTAATGACGCCATCACAAATCAGGCCGCGTCTGTCCCGATTTCATTGTGATACACAGATATCAGCTCCGCCTTCCAGGTCCGATAACATTCATATACAGTCTTATTTTTCAGGCATGGCCTGTGTCTACAGAGTGCGCAGTGGTCTTGATAAAATGGAGCAGGTGCGATGAGGACAGTTCCGTTTTCCACATTGTGTCACCCTTCTCCTTATCAGCGTCTTCTTCACACAAACGCTGTGACGCTCCCTCTTGTGCGAATCTTCGTGGTCACGGCTGATGTTTCTAACAGCACGCTACAGTAGGTACAGCGAAGTAACAAATATGGCCAATCTGGCAACAAGCATTTATACATATTCTGGATAAGCCTTGGAAAGTTTTCACAATAATGTATTTTTTGGACCTGTTATTGTAATTTACTGCAGAGTGGATACTAGATAGTCGAATTGGTCCATTACAGATAAGGTTCAATTTGAGAGAGCACCAATCAAAGTTCAGGATATGCCAGTACTAATTATTTATAATGCGTCTTCTTTATTTATTTTTATAGCCTATAAAGTATGGCGAACCAATAAGGATAATTGACAATTCTTTAACATTTTTTAAACTGCTGAAATTTTCTCGCCACTTACAAACAGCCACATCCGGCCTCCAGTAATAATTTCCCATCCTTGGTACAAGGCCATATTTAGGAAATGATTCGTATCATCTGGTCAAAGATTTTCTATTCTATTGTGTACTCCCTGTTAGTTCATTATTGGATTCACAAAATTTCGTCATTGGGCGATATGCTGAGGGAACTGAACCCAGTCAATAATTTTGCGTCTCGCAGCTCTACGATCCACTGTAATATTATCCGCCTATCCCGTCAGGTTGTCCAAATTTCTCAGTTATAACAGCACGCTACTACATATCCTGTCCATCTCAGTTTTATCAACTTCATTATCCTCGTCCCCAACAGCAATACGTGGAATTAAAAATTATTAATCTCGTAAAGGAATTTTCCCCACATTCACGTGGCCAAAGACGCTCCTCAGCAGGCTACTTCGTTCTCAGATACCTCAATCAATACGCTACTACCAGAACACGTTTGTTGTTACATTAAGACCGCACCAAGTCCGTTCATGTTCAGAATCGGCGTCTCGGTAACGAGAAAAAGACTACCGCCCAAAAAGGTTTAAACGTCGCAATACATTTGGCACAAAAGGAAAATGAATTTCCAGAGACGCCGTTATGGCGCCCAAGAGCGACAGACGCTTTGTTTTCATTTGCTCGTCTCGGTTGATACGGGCCAATCAGAGGCCTTCGTCCACGCAGGCTTGTTCCACATGCCCCTAATTGACGAATGTCCTGTCTTCAGAGCTACGTGGTTTGAATTCTCTCTCTCTCTTTATGCAATTCAGAAAAACAGTGAGAGAGAAACTAAATCGCTAACCCTAGTCTCTCTGCTGTGTTGCACAAGTTCCGGTTTTATACTTCCTGGCATTTTTCATCCTAGGATCCGTACGTTGCCATCATTCTGCCGGACAGATAATTTAATCGACATATTTCCTATTAATGAATTCATCTATCGATGAAGTTAATTTGTCAGCTTATAAAACCTACGAAAATAATACGTAATTAAACAAAGCGTAATATTAATTTTAAGTTATTTTATCCCGTAATATAACATGTTATGTTTGTCAACAAGTTCCTTGGAGCAAGTAGTCGATCTCGGCTATTCAAAAAATTCTTCGCACTTTATGGAATCCAACAATCCCTTGTCGTGTTCGCATAGCCCACCTTGACCTCATCCTAATACTGTTTAATTAATTGCAAACAGACAGGGGCTAAACAACTCCTATATTGAATAAAAAATTTCCTGGATATTATCCATTGTCTAGTAAATATAAAACGTAAATCGACGTTTCGGAGATGGGTCTCTATCTCCGTCTTCAGGTTCCTACACAGTTGGGCCCACTAGATAGAGCTAATCCCTATCTCCGGACGTCGTTTTTATGTTTTATATTTACTAGACGATGGATAATATCCAAGAAAATTTTTATTCAATTGACTCTTCACCATCGTCAAGAAGTTTTAGATTTGATAAACTCCTATATTAATGAATGAAAGAAAAGCTTGGCTGTTTTAAAAAGAACGGAAACATAGGAGGTTATGTTAATGAAGATGGCATTTTGGCAGGACTCGATACCAACAGGTGTTGGGAAACGAAACCCCTGCAATTATCTCGAGGAATAATATTGCCATTTCAAGCCTTGTCTCAGTTTTAGGCTGCTTTCGTCCGACTTCGGTCCTTACTCCAGCCACTGTGTATTCCAAACGTCATCACATTGCGACCAACGGGTGAACAAAGAAATTCATTTCAAGCGAAGGCACACGTTAAGCGTGCCCGTATGTCAAAATCCGTAATTGGTTAAGTGGACTTTTTTTGTGCTACATAATGCGATTTAGCCTGGGGGGGAAAGATGAAAACAGAATGTCGTTTATTGTGGTTTTGAATACATTTGCTCCAAGCTCCAAAATGTTTATATTTTAAAAGTACAACAATTTGGCTCCACATTTATAAACATATGACTTTCTTTAACCTATAAAGCCCATTGGTAACTACAAGTCTCACCTTCTTCAACAAGAACTCTTAAATTTTGCATTTATGGGTATTGAAATAATTCTCGCTGTAAACTGGATCCGTTTCCTCAAACGCCTCTGAAATGGTAAAGAGTGGTTATGAAGATTTCTGTCTTCTGGGTTGTTGCGCTGTGTAGTCTGGTCGATGTTTACCAACGTTTCAGAGGTCATACTGCCTCCGTCATTAGGGCGATGATATCATCATCGCCCTAATGACGGAGGCAGTATGACCTCTGAAACGTTGGTTAACATCGACCATACTACACAGCGCAACAACCCAGAAGACAGAAATCTTCATACTCACCGCTGTGAGAACCTCAAGTCTTACAAGAGTGGTTATGTTTGCCGAAAGGACTGAACTCTTAAATATTATTTGGACGAGATTAGGTTTCAAGGGGTTATTTTAATATGACAGTGAGAGCAATGCCCTTCTGTTCTCTCTACCACCTGTCGAACCATTTTAATCTGACGAGGTGGTTTGTGCCGAAAGCTATGAGAAGAATTTGCCATTGGCCGTCTACTTTGCATCAAACTAATTGTTTAAGTCTAATGAACTTGTGGGCTACGTAACAGAAGACCGTCGACTTTTACTTGGAACATTTCTCGATGTCGCCTTATATCTAACGAAATACAAGAAAAAGTACATTATAACTCTGCGCTGTGTGTTTATTGCAGTGCGGTTTGTATATAGCCACATAATGAGGTAAATGGCCCACACATGTTAATGCATTGAGATATTTTAAGCCTCTGAATTTTGACATGGTATTTTCTACCCCATTCTTTTGGAACATAGTTAAAGCAATCAAACATCATTTTGTGAACTCTATAACACAGGCCTACACTCATTTTAGAGATTCAAAACTGATAACACGAGATACAATAGGCATCACTTTTATTATTGTATAATATAAATTTTATATTATTCTTTATTCGCACGGCAATGAAAAACTGGTGCTGAATGTTCCCTAATTGGCCGGTTTTGTTACAAAAATGTGTCTTAAATTACAGTCGCGTCTCGTTTGTCGTGTCCAGCTTTGGAAAGTTACGGTCGCCCGAGGAAACTTAGGCTTGACAGGTGACATGACAAATTTGTAAATAATAGAATTCCTCCAGGGAAGTTCCGTGTGGAGATCATAGACTAACAAAGCAAATTCATTCTTGGCTTAGACCTATCAAAAGAAGCCTTCTGTCACAACCTCGTTCAAATGCAAATCCAAGATATTAACCCCGGGCTGTACTGACGTTTTCATTAAGAACGAAATAAGATGTTTTGAGGTAAGATATTAAATCCAATTAATAAAAATACTACGGAACAAGTACGGAGCGTATATCTTTAACGTGTCAGCCCGGCCAACACTTCGAAAAACATAAAATGTCCTGTCTTTATTTCGTCGTTCAGTGCCATTTCATACACTGGGACACGGCAGAACCAACTAGATAAAATGCATCGTTAGCCAGCACCTGCCAGCCAGGCAGGCAATGTCAGCGGTCTTACGCCTGCAGCGAACCTCAACTAGCTGACTGTACATTAATATTAATATTAATAATAATAATATACTCACCAACGGCGAGTAGAATGCCGAACTATCGACGCCAATGCTTGGGTAAGGATTCTGGTCGGTGGACGGGTAGGGGGTACCATAGACGCCAACCCCCGACGTCGACAACCGGGGGTAGGATGACAGGGCAAGTCTGGCCGAGTCGTACTGGCAGGAGCAGACGGTCTGTCCAGACACTGGGTCCGTCATGATGGGACGACCGTTCTCACAACACGACGTGGCGCCCGCTGGGGGCGGCGCACTATTACCTGTCGCACCGCCGCCACTCCCCGGGGACACCGCGCCAGCCGTCACACTGCCCCCGGAACCCGCGCCCACACCAAGAGGTGGAGACGTAGCCGTCGTAGGCTGTCCAGCCACCAGTAACTGAGGGCACATACAAAGCGTATCTCAATAATCTTTCATCGTGAAATCTGTACATCTATAGGATTAAAACATTTTTTCAACAGAACCTTAAGTCTTCATAAAACAACTAAAATGTTAATATACCAACACTTAAGAAGAGGGACACCACTTCTAAGACACCTCACGGGGTGCAACAAAATTCTCGACTAGGCTTAATTATGACGTAAGCCTGCCTATACTTTGTACCTCGGGTTATGACGGGGTTTGTTCTGAAGTGCAACTTCAACTGCTATCTCTTTTAAAAGCGTCATCGTATACTCAGTTCTGAACAAGAGGGTAGGATTAAATAGTCAAATAGACGTGATTCTTTCTAACTAAATTTTTCTGGTCGGATTTGTTTTGTTTTAAAAATTGCCGGTTTATAACACTGTAATTATGTTTTGGTATTTCCTGTTTCTCTTTTTAACTTTTTACTGAACTGTATGTTATGCAAATTTCGAAGTTTTGGCTTTGCTCTTATCATCTTATCTTTTAAAAAAGTTGTTTTTCTTCTCGATAACTGTTGCCTACCACTCGCCATTTTCGACACACAATGAAAGGTATCGAATAGTTAACATTCCGTAGGTCGGGCCTTAACTCATCAGGGCGGAGGCATTATGACCTCTGAAACGTTGGTTAACATCTACCAGACTACACAGCGCAACAACCCAGAAGACAGAAATCTTCATACTCTGATGACGGAGGCATGACCTCCGAAACGTTGGTTAACATCGACCAGACTACACAGCGCAACAACCCAGAAGACAGAAATCTTCAATTAAATAATAATAATATAATTATTATTATTATTATTTTATTCTTTAATTTTTTATTTTGTGGTGTAGGCCTGTTTGTAATCGGCCGTTTGGTGACTGTATTATTATTATTACTTACACAAACTGCAAAATTTAGTAGCCTGCAAAAAACAAATACTTCCTAACTCTAAGTAGTGTGTATCTACAGCGTGTCCCAAAAAAGATGTATACAAAGCAGAAACCTTTGTGGGCGCTGGTCAGTCAGTTGCCCTCCGCTGTCAACTGTGCCTCGAAGCCAACAGTGGTCATTTGAAACACTTACACTAACTTCCATAATTCACTTCATTAAAATGTCTTTATTTCATTCAGTTAATGTGTGTACACATCTCTTTGGGGCACTCTGTTTTCTGCAGTCAGCTTGGGAACAATCGATTAGTATCTGCAACAAATGAACATCAAGGCCAGTGATATCGCAAAACGTAAAGGCACACACCTGAAGACCATCAGTACACATTTCCGGCGGCGATGTTACACGCTAGGCCCAGGGCCTGCTTAATTCTTTGCACAAGATAGGACATCAGATTTAAAAATCTTTTGAAACAGATTATATATAATGATGTTGAAAGCATGAATGTTGCTGAATTATCGTGTATTAAGGCACTTAATGTTTCGCAGCACACACACTGAGTTTGTAATTGTAGGTTTCACGTTTACCAGTTGTGTTTTATATCACTTCTGCACTGTTATAAACTCCTGTTTTCTGAGTTTTAATTATGTTACATAAATTGTAATTAAGAGTGAAATTTAAGTACTTTTGTACTGCAAAAAAATGCCGTGCAACAGACTTTGCTCCTTACATACCGTTTCACCAATTCGAGAGATTCAATACGAAATTCTTTCCAACTTCTGTAATTCGAACATGGTTCCATATGTTTCAAACCCGACTCGTTCTGCTCCAGTAAAGGTTAACATGCAGCCAGCAAGAGGTTGTGGCCCATTCACGACCTGTGCTGCTGAGCTTGTAGCCCTGTAAGTTACTCAGCAGAGGTGGAATTAATTCAATCACATTAAACTAACCTCCTTATTTACAACTGAAATGGCCGCGTCAGCAACACACGATAAATCCCAAATAATAAAACTGGTCGACGCGAATAATCTAGGTTGGTATTACCGCACTTGGAATGACAATAGGCGTATGAATAATTACTAATAATGGACGCTCCCACTCTGACCTTCTACACAGTTCTAAATCACTTGGCTTCTTTCTTTGTTTTTTTGTGCGGTTAACACTTCGTTTATTTACTCCAATCGACGGTTGTTGTCTGAACATTATTCTTTACTTGTTCCAGAACAACTCAGCTTTTTTCTATCTTCTTACGAAAGCTTTATATCTGTATATTCTGTCGTGTTTTTCTTTCCTGATTTTTTCCCTTTATTTATGGTTTCTCTTTGCCGTTCTCCCTTCCACATTATTTTTATTCAATTCTTATTTCTTTTATCACGTCTTACTTAAGCTTCATTTCTTTTTCGTGTTTTTATCAATTCAACTTCATTCCACGTCGCTCTTTGTTCGCTATTATAAATTGTGTTTCCACAGGTCTACCAACTGCATTGATCTGTAACGTTATTTCTACGGGGTTACTAACCAGAAGATCACAATCGACATGTTAGCCGCTGTGAGAATTTGAAATCTCGGAATTGTTTCAGATCCTTTCGCATCTACAGAACATTTATTTAAGTCTGAGATTTGAAGTTCTCACGGCCGTGAAGATTCTTGTAGATTGTGATGCCGTGTGAACTTGTAGATGCCAGCGATTCGGAAAAATATACCGTCTGTATCTCTATAATCACAGCTGAAGATGAAGGCAGTATGTTATTGCGAACCGTAGGTATACACCTATACGTCCACAACACCAACGACTTATTTAAACGTGTTAAAATATGTACCACGGCCTTCATGTGAATTGTTGTACATTATTTCCGTATAGAATAAACTACGTTTTGTAATATTCTAGCATGTGTAATCGATACAAAGTATCAACATAGTCCGTTCTTTCAAACGATCCTTTTAATATCCACATAGGAGAAGACACGAACATGTCACGCATTACTGCGTAACACAGAATCTCTCTCATTACAAGCCTTTTTCTGAAGAATATTGAAACTGTGCTACAGACCTCCCTCTAACAGTGTTTAATTTACAACTCTAATTTGCATCTACAGACAAAACACTGCCAAGTGTGGGGGTTAATTAAAACAAGGAAAATATCAAATATATTTTGTTACTAAATTATAAATGACAACTGTAATAAAAATAATTGTCATTATTATGTACGAGTTCTAAACTAACGTTTTTTATAAGGCCTACAGGGATAATTGCTTACATTTCCGTCTCTCTGGTTGGCGGTTATACAATACAAGCACACCGAAAAAGAGAGAAAAAAAGGGGGTTTTACCGCAGAGAAACGGATCTAAACGGATGTATAAAAATGTTCCTCACTATTGTTTAACAACGATGAGAAGTATGATATCAACTGATGTACTCAAATGAAGTCGTAATTTCATCTGCATTGTACTGGAACTCCGAAAATGCAACACAGAAAAATCTGCATAGCGAGGTTTACTCTTCCGAAAAAAATTAATGTGTAAAACACACGATCTCGGTTCTGAATACATACAACCATTCTTACAGCACCCCACAAGCTGAGGTTGAAGGGTCTACCTGCTGAAACACCGCATTAGAATAATCTAGAGTTTTGGTAAAATTAATTAAAATCTACTTCTTATCCCAGTGGGTTGATAAACGTTTAACGTAAGATATTTCAAAAAAGCATAAGCCTGTGCTAATAAGATGCGTCGTTAATGAGGTGATGGCCGTCGCGTGCTGAAGCCTTTGTGTGGTATGGTACTCACGGCAGTGACC
The DNA here is from genome assembly GCF_000696155.1 of Zootermopsis nevadensis. The sequence goes on from NW_019059831.1 coordinate 489,755, forward strand.
ATGTATTTTATGGACAACATGGTGCAGTGCGATTTTAAACAATAAAACGTCGGACAAGTGAGGCGTCTTCTGGTTGAGTAAGTGTGGATGTCGACTCAGGGATTTCTCTTTGCTGACCATCTTTCTGGTGAAAATTTAGGTACTTACTTTCGTCCTTCTGTTCTTATTCTGTCTTTCTAGTTTCAGTTCAGGTCACTAAACTCGGTAAAATTTATAACATCTCCAGCCATACACTCTTAAAGCCGTGATAAAACGTATTATATTTAAACTTCTTTTCAAAACACGTCAGGAGGAAGCGATGGCAGGTGACAGTATCTCACTTATTCAATCTGTCAATTTTCTATTCAGACTGTCCCTAATAAATTGTTATCTAATCCATTTCTGTATTCTCAGAGTCCCGCCACAAGTGAATGGCTGCTTTGTTCCTAGCTGAAGGTGTTGGCAGTTCATCTTCACAGTTCTATCTCACAAATTTAACGGACAACTTGTAACAAAAGTCTTCCAGGGTTCGACATGCGAAGAGTTGATAATGAAGATTATAGCACAACAACAATAATAATTATTATTAATATCATTTTTTTCATAAAAATATAATTTTAATATCTCCGGTTTGTCCGTTGCTCTTTCTGTGGTCGAGTTCAAGTTTTTATCATATATACATCTATACTGTTTCATAACTTGGAAACCTTTAAATTCATTCAGCGATGACTATGCAGCACCAAGGTGATAAATAATGCAAAAGATGAGTGAAGACGAAGAATGACCATATACTGTTAAGTTTCCTTTATGGTTGACAAGAATGTATTCATACATCTGCATTACAGAATAAGCAGCCTGATTTCAGTAAAATATATTTTAAAAAGGAACCGAACCATGGTCGTCCATCCACCGAGTAGCCTAAACATCGAACAGATTGAGCTAACCCGTGTCGTAGAATTAACCTGTCTAAACCTAAGTATAGTTATCGTGGACCCAACACTGTATTACGCTGTATAATGCGGAGCTTGGCACTGGGGTAGAGACATACGCTAAATACTTTCTGGAGAATGTGAATTTGGCGCAAAACTATCCACAATTTATATGAATTTCATAATGAATTTTATTGTTCATTAAAAGAAAAGTCATTGTTATGTAAAAATCTACTTTATTTGAAACAACTGATACTTAGAAAAATACTTTCAGTAGCCTACATTAAACACTATTAGTTTAAAGGAAGTTTGGCCTAGGGTACTTATATAGAATACATCGTGACCAGTGATATATGCTCTTCCAATTTGAGTAAATCGTTCCACTCTTGTTCAACAAGAATGCGTTCATGTTGAAGGCATGTTTGCACTTACAAGGAAATACAAAATTTAGACGTAAGGGTCCTATAACCCTTCATGTCCTGATCACACTAATTAACCACGTGTTTATACGGGCCTGTTAGGGAGATAACCTTTCAAAGAAGAAAACAGAGACAAACAGTTAATAAAGATATTAAAAGAGTAGGGGCAAATACAAAAAATTACCGAAGAACAGGGACACACACTTAATTTTTTTTTGTTGGGGGGGGGGGGGATAATACCGAAGAACAGGGACACACTTAATTTTTTTTTTTTTTGGGGGGGGGGAGATAGAGGATCATTTGGTTAACAGGTTCCAAGAATTTGCTCGCTCGTCCTTCAAATAAGAACAGAATAAAAACGAAGACTTTCGGTTTGTAAGAAGCAGGCGTTTGAGAAAGTCAGTGGAATTTTAATTTTGTTATTAATGAAAGCTGAAATTAAAATTTGAAAAATTAAGTAATTTAGTGCCTCCACAGCAAAGGGAATTTTTGATCAACCTAGATTTGGAGGGCTGCGTGAGAATCGGGAAGTAGCAACTCGGAATTTGAGAGCCATCACCGCATTTTCTTGAACATCCGCGTCGAAATGGGAAAGTCAGTGGAATTTTAATTTTGTTATTAATGAAAGCTGAAATTAAAATTTGAAAAATTAAGTAATTTAGTGCCCCCACAGCAAAGGGAATTTTTGATCAACTTAGATTTGGAGGGCTGCGTGAGAATCGGGCAGCAGCAACTCGGAATTTGAGAGCCATTACCGCATTTTCTTGAACATCCGCGTCGAAATGGCCGGTCGCAGTGCCTTCCGGATTCATACCGACTACTAGCCAGCAGTCCGGCAGACAAACATTATACTAACCACCTGTTTCGCTAACTTGTGTGCCGTTGACCTTTTAACTTCATTACAAAATTCTTGATACAATTTGCATTTATCAACAGATAAAATGATAAGCTCATCGAAATAATATTTAAAAACTAATTTCCTACCTCAAAGAAAATATGACGCTTATCCATAACAAAGATCAACTCGTTAATGTTGTTAATGGAAATTTCCCCCAGGACAGGAAACGCGTAGACAAGCCAATACTGAGCAAGGCAGCAAAATACCAAGGCGTAACATTTAAAACGTGAATAAAACTTGTAAAGTGCATCTCATGTTCCCTGTGAATAGAGAAATATAGCATTGTGGACAAGTTAAAAGCCTTTACTTGATCAGAACTACCGTACATGCAAGTAATTTCAATGAGCAGTTTCAACTGTCTTGTTGAAGAATCTTCGTGTCTTAGGTAAACGGAAATGGCGATGTCCGCTGACACGCAAAAGCTAAAAGGACGACCATGTCGGAAGCCACGTTGCCTTCTCTGAGGCAGAAACTGAATTTTTAAATGTTAGATTAAAGTGCTGCTGAAGGTTAAATGGGCCTAAGGAATAAGGCGTTAATTATTTCTAAGGCACAGCCTGTGTCACTTATAAGGCGTTTATAATATTCGTATGACGCACGTGTATTAACAGATTGCAACGAATCTATTACAGCGTTTTTCATTTAGCGACTTTCTTATTGACGATTATTACAAAGTTCAATTAAAATTAATTATTTGGTTTTTCCGTCAAATCACAATGTATTTAAAATAAGATAATTAAAATATCATTCTGTGTTCCATATCGAATAATCGATTTACAATTGGAACACTTACAACATGTTTCGGTTTTATTAAACCATCATCAGGTGTAAAAATTATATTAATAAATTTAAAACTTAATTACAATTTTTAAAATTGTAAAAAATTGTAATTAAGTTTTAAATTTATTAATATAATTTTTACACCTGATGATGGTTTAATAAAACCGAAACATGTTGTAAGTGTTCCAATTGTAAATCGATTATTCGATATAGAACACAGAATGATACTTTAATTATCTTATTTTAAATACATTGTGATTTGACGGAAAAACCAAATAATTAATTTTAATTTAATAAATCACAATATGACGCAACTACACTATCTTCTAAAGTTCAATTAGTTGGCATAAAACACGACAGGTCTTCACAGTCCAGTCACGAGAATTAAAGGTGAAATCCTGCAATTTTAGTTACAATTGTATTAATTTACGTAAGACCAGCAAGTCTACGTGTGATCCAATGTTAAGCTAGGTCCATTACATAATAATCGATTTGATTTACAGTACATGGTGCAGTACCTTATTTGAGAAGCCAATAAATTTAAGTTTCTTTTGGGAATCCCGAAATTTCATTAAAAATTTCACAACTGGGCATAGGCCTATTCTGACTCATATTAATCTAACCAGCACCTTCATGACCTATACCCATAACGCCTTTAATAGACCTATTGTCCTCACGTTTTCACCTGCCAGTAATATTAGGCCAGCAGTTGACTACCAGTAACACAACTCCTGGTTATGTAATTTTTCCGTCTGTTAGGTCGAGATATCTTAATCAGTGCTTTGTTCTTTCTTTTAGCCACCTTCAACCTACATTTCTTGTCTTATGGTGAAAAGCCAAATTTCATACACATTACAGTTTGGTCCCGGGTAATCTATAGCCTACGCTGATTGTGTAAGGGAGAAAAGGTTCATGATCTGTAACGCAAAGACGGGAAGGCGTTATCTGGTTCTGAGGACCCAGCCCGATCCCATCACTGAGACAGTCCAGATAAGTATAACTACTTGAAAATTAATGTCAGTCCTTGTATGTGAGTGTCACTGATAGGGGAACTACACTATCAATAAGTGTGAAAGTTTTTCAATAAAATGACGCGAAGACTACAATTTACTGCAGTTTATAAATTCACACTTTCTCAGATAAACCTAAAAGAAGCCGAGACAAAATATACTACCCCTTACAGAAAGGTTCACATTTTACGAGATGGTCTGTTAAGGAAACAGGAACCTGGGCTTGTACTGTCCGCCACAAAAACATCTTAACGCCTTATTGGAAATATGAGTAGGCCCAACTACTGTGACACCGCGATTCGCAAACTTTTCCAGGCTTCAACCACAATCGCCCTTTCTTACCGACTCGGACACGGGGACAATTTATTTAAATGCTAAGGTAGTTCATCGAAAAGCCATTAAAGTACGCCTGCTATAGCAAACAGGCTCAGATACCACTAAAATATTTCCTTCAGTGAGATATTTACCACTGCCGTTTGCTCGGATAATCCTTTAAATTTCAGTTTTTATTTCTGTTGTTACCATTTCGTATCTCTTCATTAAGCTTCAGGCCTACAACTGCTCGCAGCGATAATTATGCCTACTGCCATTTCTGGGTGTAAAACCAAGACGAATTTTCTGATGGGGGGTCACTATTTGTCATCGTACAAGCTAATGCAGTACTTAAAAAAATGTACGCGGACCGCACAATGGCCATCGGCAGCCCACCAATGGCCCGAGGGTTGAAAAATCCTGATATGATGAGAGAAATTAAGTAGAAAACACAAATTATTACGTTTCACATTGTGTAATTTTCCATCGTATTGTCACTTTTTGTTTCTTAGGTCTAAATCCCTTATCTGTATTTTGTTATCAAACTGTTCTTCCCACATACCACACGGCACACTCACACTACCACTACTACTACTACTGATACTGCTACTACTACTACCCCAAAGGCCTACGTATGGAAGTAGTCATGTAAGCACATGATATCACCTTCAGCATTAGGTTGGTCGGGGTATTTTACGACTCCTAGTTCTTGGAAATTCTGACATCAGTAGTCATGTATTCTGACAATAAATTTGTAGTTATCGCCTCACAAAGGTACAATTTGTATTTAGCGTTCACGATATTTTCTTTTTAGCAAGTTCAGTGGAACAGTGATAAAACTGTACTGATATTCGTAGAAACACCTTAGCCAACTTTCTAGAACTACAAACAGAAAGCTGTACATCGTTTAGAAAACACACATAATTTGGCCCCAGTTATTCAATAACTTACAATTTCAACCCATATGGAAGCCTATTTCCCATTTTAATAATGCATTATCTTCCCATCACTGTTATGGTCTTCCCAATGTTCGCTTTCAAAACATTTCCCGTAAGAGAATAATAACAGTGTTCCTTCTTTCATTCATATCAGGCAAACGTTTCCAACTGCCTTCATTTTGGACTGTACCACTTAACAAAAGGCCTACAGTTTAATTAAAATAATAGGCCTATAAATAACAAAATTGCTGGAAACGTAATTAACTCCATTCTCCGCTTAGGCAAAAGCTTACGTCATATCTCTCAGATCCAAGTAATCCTACAGATTTCCCCTCACATATTTTCAATCCGTGTTACATAATTAGCCTATTTCTTTGAGATTAATATTTTAAGGTGCAGTGTTAACTATCTGTTTTAACAATCAACAGATCGGAATTTTCTCGTGTGCATGTGTTCTTACAAGAACCAGCAATTGTGTGGCCGTGTTATATTCTTCTGGGTTTGACGCCATGCACACTCGACCCAGGAGGACGCCGCCATGTGAACCTCAAATCTCACCTAGCGATTGTTTTCCTAAATATTTACCAAATGATGTTTGTAAATAGGTAGGAACCGAATTTAGAAATATTACTAGAAGTAGAAGGATCTTCCCTATCCAAGGAGCAAAGACATTGCCTCGCAAAACAGAACAGAACGGCGGGAAAGAAATTTGAGAAATACAACACACGACTGTTACTACTGTGCTCAGGATCTGAACTCATGACTTCAGGAAGCGACATTCGTCTTCTCAACGCGGTGTGTTCTGTGAAATTTGGGCAGGCTGCATCAAGAGGAACATTTTTGAGGGTGGATACAAAAGTTAATCGTTTACAATTTCTAATTACACGTAATTGTTTACTCAGTTTGTATTTTGCCTAATAAGTATCTAAATGTGTCCTTTATTCTACGTGTGTCCTACACATTATAAAAAACAATACTCTGACCTCGGTCTACAATTCTTCGAAGAATAGCCTTTTTTGTTTCTTGTATCTGAATATCCACATTTAGATCGTCAGCAAAACTAAAATATTGGGTTTTGTCCGTAGCCAGATCAATCCACTTCGTGAAAATTCGTGTGACAGTCCAACACATGGTGACGTTCAAAACTTTTGAACTCGGTGTAAACTGAATTTCTACAAGTCAGCATAGATAGGTCACACGTAACACACAAAAAACATTGATTAGTGTTGGCCTGGAAACAAGTTTAGGCCTACGTCAGTTCATTTTAACGTGTAAATACGCAGTAACTGGAAACTTGTTCAACAATTCCGGGCTTAAGCGGGCAAGTTTCTAAGTTCAAAGAGAAATATTACTTCAGATTCACACTTAACAATGTCCATGCTGGTATTATTTTAATAAAAATGTTAATTTATTTGTAATTACATAGGCCTAACACGATTTCCATCGTTTAATAATCTCGTGTTTCGTAATTCAGAGAATGGGCCTACAGAAAATTGTATTTATCTACGTCCAGCGGTTTTCATTTCAATACCACTCAGGAGCTAACAATTCTGTATTTCTTCGGCGTCTATGTAACTCACTTGAAACAAAACTAAAAGAAGTAAAACTTCCTTCAAGGATTTAATTATGTTGGAAAATTTTGCTGTGAATGTAGGACTATTTTTTATGAACTCATAAAAAGCCACAATTCGTGCAAAATAATGTCACAATTATTATGAGACTATTACTGTTATTACGTTCATAAACCACGATTTATAGCCCTACAAGGACCCTAAATAAATATGCGTTGAACCGACACAGTCCTGTAATATCAGTTATCACTTTTCAAAACACGCATTTTTCGCCTTTATTATTATTATTATTTATATTGTTCTATTGTGGTTCCGTGGTTCTGTCATTTGCCTTGTTCCGTCCGCGTTTTAACCGTTTCCGACATCACACATTCCGTTCAACATATTCCCCCCCATAACGTCTTCAAATATTTACAGTTAATCTGTCGTAATTTTTCCTATAATTCGCCACACACTTTTGTTTCTCCGGGTCCGTCACTCTGAAGGGTTCTTCAGTATGAAGAACGAAGCATCAGGCGGCATCCCTTGAAGGGCAAGGCTCTGTTTGGATACCAGCCCCGCACCACAGCACTTTAAGCTCTAAATGGATATTAAATTGCCTTTATATAAGCGCGGAGGATGAGAGCAGGGCAAATGTTTGCCTTGCGCTTGTTGGCCGGACAAATAATTGGCTTCCTTGATCGCTGTGCACTCTCGGGACGTGACGGATAGCATTATCTATACTAATTATGCTAATAGTGACCCACCCGGCCGAGAGGGTTTGCGCACATCACAAGATATCTTACTTATGGTCGCTCGCAACCCCGAATCCTCGGTTCTGAAATCTATTTTACACTTTTGTTTTACGCAAATGTTGCCTGTTCAGACGATAGCACAAAAATGACGCATAAGCCGAAAGCCTATTTCTTTGATATGTGCATCGAAGCAGACATACAGACCTGGTGTCACAATTAAATATGCCCCGACGTGCAAGTCGATTTTCATTTGGTGCTCATATATTCCTGTGGGCTACTAAGAACGAACACTGGAATATTAAAACATAATTGCAGTTTATTAGTAGTTACAATTATTATATTAGAACTGTATTTATTTCTGTGCACAGAAATGCGTTCACTTTTTCCGTAAATCTTTGGAAAAATTCTAATGATAACCTTCTAATTGTTAAAATTTAGAGTTTATTTACAAATCCTTTATTAAAGTATACAATTTCTTTTTGGGATTAAACGTCTGACATGTTTCGATTCAGAACTTATAATGAAACAGCCCCTTGGAGGAATACTTTGACCGTGAAATCAGCCCTTCTCTGTATAGGAAAACAGAACATAGGCGGTCAGATATTCACGCACCAAGCGAGATTCGAACCCGCATCACTGTTTGGCATTACCGCTGACAGCACTCTGAATTAGCGGCCTGCTACGGACAATGCGAAGTTCGGAATTCCTTTCGATTGGCCGGCCGTGTTTTCATCGTGTCCTGAGGTGGAATAGTTGTTCTGAATTATAGACTCAACTCTTCTTCACTGACACCTGACTTTATATCCCAGGAACTGTTTTAGCTCTATCTTTCTTTTACTATCAAATAGTTAGTCCGTTTGCGAAAGTATTTCTAAATTGATCGCATGTTCCTTTACACTGAAAGTAGGTACAACACTGAAGGATGACTGAAAAATAAAACTATCGAAAAAAACTCGAACACCTCGAGGGCAAGAAAACATTTCAAAGCTTATAAAGGTAAACACTCAAAATTGCATCTCAACACTATAAAATTATGTCGTGTTCCTTTTACAAAGCACGCCTTAAATATTTATCGTGCCGTATAAAAAGTTTCCGAAGGCTTTACATATTATCTGAGTTTAATCGTGTTTTGGAATGCAATTTTATTTGGGCCTTGGAGACCTTAGGGACAGTGGTTCATTATACACCAGCCTCCTAACGCAGCAATGCATGTCATTTGCATACACTAAAGGAGCCGTCGCTTCTGTCTCGGACAGGAGAACTAATATCTCCCTTTTTAGTAAAGCTGAACACGGTAAATTTATATTTGAAAGCAGGCATGTTTGACTTGCGGCTACTCGAGTTCTTTATAAGCAAAAACTCACGCCTTTGTCGTACTGGTTAAACAAATTAATGTCGTAAATGAATAAATTAAATGATGGGTTAACGGCCTCTAAAAGTCACAATATTGGCCTAACGTCTTTCTTTAAATAGGTTAATGCAGACTTAGCTAGATTTATATCATACAAGCCATAGGCCTAAATCTGAATTGTTGCAACGTCATATTTACAATTGAAGATATCCGTCTTCTGGGTTGTTGCGCTGTGTAGTCTGGTCGATGTTTACCAACGTTTCAGGGGTCATACTGCCTCCGTCATCAGGGCGATGAATGTTGGTTAACATCGACCAGACTACACAGCGCAACAACCCAGAAGACAGAAATCTTCATACTCTGATGACGGAGGCAGTATGACCTCTGAAACGTTGGTTAACATCGACCAGACTACACAGCGCAACAACCCAGAAGACGGATATCATCATAGTAAAACGTTCTCAGAAGCTGGGAAACTGACTTAAATGGTGTTTTACAAACCTTACGCGAACTCAGTTTACATATGTATCTGCAAGGTACTGATAATTTTTCCGAGTCCTTCTTCAACACCGACCGGTGATTCGGTGTACTTAAGGTCTACAGTTTGAATAAAACGCTGGTAATTCGGAACAGCGTAGGATCCTGAAAGATTTACTTCCGTTTGTGCATAGATCTACCAATGAACGTTACGGTAATTCAGAATGCAACTTATCTTCGCATAAATTCGGGGCGTATTTTATAGATCACACTAGTAATTCGGACAACCCTAAGCCGTTAATTCACGGGACTCTGTAATTCGCAGTTTCCCATCAAAAGGCCTATCGGTAATTTCATTTTTAGGTCGATTTGAATAACTGATATCTTACATGCGGAGTTCGGGGTAGGCGACGGTACCGATAGTGCGTTGTCCTTTTGTACAGTAAGAATACTTGGAGGCAGTCCTCACGGCCTGAGAAGAACTT
>NW_019059831.1:499671-514385 GCF_000696155.1 Zootermopsis nevadensis
AATTGCCAGTAGATTATGTGGGTCTACCGATTATTGGGGGGACCTTCACACGCCAGGAAAGGGCTGTTACGTTTGTCCTGGATCTGCCCTGCAATCCTTAGGATATCCACACGTGTTTGCAAGTCATTGCCTTTGAGTCAAAACCACGACGGTCGAGAGAGTGCGTGTCTTAACACTAACAAGGCATGCGACTTACCTGTGAGGCCGACGTGTAGGAATAGCCGAACTGAGCATACGCAGACATTGTCACTTGCGAGTATCAGACTTACACAACAATCACTCGGGTCCGCATGTCGCGTCTCGCCCGCACTACCGCAGTAGTCCCACCATAACGAAGCACTGTTTCGCCGCTACATCGCGGGCAAACCAGCCGGCCTGTCCGCGGCACGTCGCGGTAGCTCCGCGTCCAGATAATGTCACACAGATCGCGGCAATCAATACAACACTGTATGGGCGGAGGGGGAGAGTTGAACTGCTGCCTGGGGGTTGTTATGTGTCTCTACAAGGGGATAATCTCACCCCCGCCCCCTGGATGTGCAACTATAATACTTCCGTCCGCCGTTGTTTCGCTGAACCCTGTAGCTGCAGCCACAAGCCAACGTAGCGATCGCTGTCAGCTCTTGGCACAAACTGAATAGGAGCCTGGGGTAACCTCTGGCGACGGATTTCAGAACGACAGAAACCGGAACCGTCAGTTGGATGCCTTGGATTACCCCCCCTTGCTTAGGCGTGGTTACTCTCGCGTTCTCCAATGACGGAACGACGCTGCGACTAGGGTACCGCCTTTTCTAAGCCTGGACGCCAACGGGAGGGCGAAAGCGACGTGAACCGCCCCATCGCCCCGCCCTCGACCAATATCAAAAGTCAGGGTCCAGTGGCACTAATGACGAGACTGCAGGAAGGGAAATACTAGCACGTTGAATGTTTATGGGGTCTGGCTACTCGCCCGCAAAAACCCATCAAGAAATCCTCGACAGGATACAATGTCACATCTTGAAGAAATGAGAAGAGCTGAGATGTGAATTTGTCGCCAGTGGCGGGCAGATGACAAATAACGTGTCTGTGAACCGATCCCTCGCTCCCAGCATCGCTTTTCCATCCGGAACGTCAGCCTAGTTCCTTTCCAGTTGTCATATCAATATTGGCCTCTTTGTAAGTTCCAGCGAGAGAAATTCTCGATGATTTTTCAGAACAAAAATTATAACAGTCCAATTAAATACCCGAAACTTTGTCGTTGCAGTTCCTTTACAAATCCGAAAAAGAATTTCGCACTTCGTGCTGTCTTCACATTTAAGGTACACGTGAAAAATCACAGAAAAATTTCCCTAAGTGCAAGAACTCAGGAACTACAAAACTTCAAAATTTTGTTTCTACGAGTTCTTCCCATGATCCCTTTCGACAGAATTTTATCCAGAATCTATTTGCCTGTTTTCAGTAATCAAAGAGGATGTAGCAAGGATGAGAAATTAATTCATACTTCCAAATTACCACATTTAGGAGATTCGTGAATTAATAATAATAATATTACAAGTGCGGTGTATTGATTGGCAGCAAATGACTCAGGTCCAGGGATTTGGAAAATGCTGTACCATGAACACCTTTTCAGTCTATTAATTAGTCTGTTAGTATTAGGCTGCTTATTTCGAGAAAAATTCCGATATTCAGTTGTTTTGCTTTCAATCTTATTTATTTATTAAGGATATTAGTAAAATTAAATTATTGATATTTCAGACATTTTAAATTTAATTTAAAGCATTGCAGTTTTTTTATTCACTGCCTGGATTCATTTGACAATTCGTCCATCATAGCTTTTAAAATGCGCCTACGATTAGTAGCCTACTTTTCATTTTACATTCTCTAATTCTAATTATATTTAATTATTGCCTAACGAATAATTTAGACGGTCTTTCCAAATTTCCTACAGATGCATTATTCTGACAAAGTCACAAAATTGTCTCGTCTATGCTAAGTGCATTTTTCATAAACACGTTTAGCCAATTAACAACGACAACTAGGCTTGCGAAGGTAGCCTAGTGTGTAAACACGGCATGTTGGCCTATGTGTGTGTATATATATATATATATATATATATGTGTGTGTGTGTGTGTGTGTGTGCCTCCTATGTATACGCCTGCAGGCGAACGACTCTCTGTTTATCGGACCACAACACATTGTGCCTACGTTTAGGATTATTCCATGAATGCTCTTAAAAATTCTTATCCGTAGCTTGAAACAAACTAATATTTTTTTAACCTAACCCACGTTTTAGACTACTTTCAATGAAAAGTGTGAGAACTGCCATCAAAATTTCAATGCTGTATCTTTCGTTGCTTTTCGTTTTGATGTTAATTTATCGTCCCATATAGTTTGCCCCTTGATACAGGATAGGCCTAAAGTTATATAATTATTTACGTCATAGGCGCACTCATCTTCTTGAAGGATTCCACTTTATAATTAGACCTGCTTGTGGTACAGATGTGAAACTTGTAGGCTTTGTGATCGTGTTGAATGTTTTATACGCCTATAATTTTAGTGCATTTGGGCATTTTTAGAAGTGATTTGGCGTTTGTGGTTTGAACATTCAAGCAGCGGAAATAGGCCTATAGAGTTCCCTCTTTTCTAGAATACTGACGTTCTCGGTAATGAATTACCGAAATTTAGACGTAGAATGTGATGTGAAATGTCTTCTTAGGAATACGAATAATATCGTTACACCTGTTCTGAGAAAACATATGAATGTAGACAGGCAAAATTTAAAATATGGGAGTTTACTTGAGTTTTTTGTTAAAATCGAATGGCTGTCCGTTAAATGAGTTTATTCCAACTGGCCAACAGGTAGCTAACACTAATGAGTCATTAACAAGTGTACAAACTTTGTCTCAAGAGAGATGTACTTGATATGCCAAACAGGATGTCGGTCACGTGGTCAGTTTAGTCGCTAATCGATAGTTTACAGGTGAACTAAAGTCGCTTAAGGCGGTTACGAATGCAGTAGAATTGAAATACATCCAACTGCTTTCATGTGCCTGAGGTAGCCTTGGGAAGCCTGCGGTAATTACTGTTAATTCTGCACAGGAAGGCAAAGAGCTATAGCCTGGAGGCAAACAGAAACTGCAATAGGCTTACTACGAGCAATTACTGTACTGTGTCTAATTAACAGTGGGCCTACAACAGTGGTTGCCGGCAGGCGCATTTAGGCCTATTCTGTACTATTGTTTTACTGGTCGCAGTATTTTGTGATAGGAAAATTGTGCTATGTAGCTTTCATTTGAGTGAATGTTTATGTTATAAATAAATATGGCTGTTACCATTACAAAGAACGTTTCTAATGTTTTGTAGACGTAATTGGAAATAACAATGAAAGATGTATTTATAGGGAGTAAACATGTCGAAACGCGTCCATTGCAATTGAGCATACCTGAAACTCGTTGGCCTTAATGTTTATTTTAATCATAATAATTCACAATCTATTTTTTATCTTTTCCCCTTAAATATAGACAACACCACATCGAAAGGTGTTAGGAATACAACTTGTAGTTCTTAAGATGATCTAGCTATATTTTTAACCACGTACTATATTCTCTATGGGTTATTACAAATGAAAACAATTATAGGTTTATTTGGAGTTCGGGTTAATTAGGCCGAATGGTCATATATTTTGGCGTTAGAGATCAAAATTAGCTAGGTCCTATATTCACCCTATAACTTAAGGTTAGATAAGGAATCCCGATGTCAAGTAATATCGAAAACTGCGTAGTACTTTCGATGAAATGCACGGACGGACATTCAGACTTTCAGGTTAGGCTGTGCGTTTATTTTATGAACGTTTTGCAAATAAGGCATGAATAGCCCAACCCAAAAAGAAGACAAAGCTTTCAATGTATTTAAAAAAAAAATTAAAAAAACGTTTCTTCAGACAGCGAGGCTTAGGATAGGCCTAATATCGGATAGTGAAAATGACAGTGGTGAATGAATAAAATAATTTAAAACAGTGAATGTATTCGTATATATTTGTAGAAATGGAAAGAACAGCGGATATTTATTCATTACACGTAGTAGAGTCCTTATTTAGAAGCTAATAGTTGCTCAGCTAGTTAAGAAATTTACCTTTCTTTTATAGAACCCGAAGATTTATTACCCTTTTACTAGAGTTCCTCCACTGATCCTTATTGCCAACCAGATAAATCCACTCCACGCCATTATGTTCTATTTCCCAGTTTGTATGAACACAAAAAATAATAAATAACTACTGCTGAATAAATAAAAAGATATAACATACACATAAATAAATGAAGTCGTTAATATGTGGCAGACTTCCTACCAGAGGAGCAGGCTGTGGCTGTAGCCAGGGTCAGAACCTCGGTCTCCCGCGATGCATGTACTGACGGAGGGAACATGAAATCCCACTCGGCTGTCAGATCCGTGGTGCAGCTCTGTGGCCGGCCGGACAGCTGAACCTGTCCTCTGCAGCTCAACGAAAATAGTATCGTCCCGTGTACGTAGAGAAACGGACAAGTTCCACTTTAGATAATACGCTTATTGACTCTTGTTGCCTATTTTAAGAAGCCTTTACGGGAAGTGACAACATAACTCGGCCGATAAAACTAAAAGGTGTCTTTTCTCTCATATGGATGTTCTTACGTGCGTTAGTGGACTAAGGACGGAAGTATTCATTCCTTGTGTAGAGACCTTGACCCCGTAACAACCAGCAGTATCTAGATGCACCACTTACTTCAAAAATCAAACAACGTACTTGTGGGCTTTGTATGGTTCTCGGAATAAACAGTGATTATTTCCATAAACAGCATTAACCAGCTTATCTTTGTAATGGAGAAGTGATGTTTTCTTGTGAGGTAGAAATTGAGTCTTTGTACGTTGTTGAAATGACCTTCAGCTTCAGAGTTTCAGCATAAGGACAAATTAGTCTTTTTAACTTCTCATGGCAGGCGTAGGCCTTTCAAAGGCACTAATTCGCCGGTGAAATGGTTAAAGGGTGTAGATTCAAAAATTACTACCGAAATAATTTTATATGGCTGTTACTTTAAGGCCTATAGCTAATCTATATTAGTGCAGAAGTCTCCTTGAAATTCAACTTGAATTCTTTTATTCGGTATCAAATGATATCCTAAATTGTGCAATTATTATTTTTGTCAAGTAGTTACTTTTTCAGTGGCAAGATATTCTGTTGTCGTTTGTCTCGCATGTCGGCAAACATTTCTCTTCGTCTACATTAACTTCCGGGAAAGGGGACACCAACAAGCACTGTAGAGGAAGCTCCGTGATCCAGAGACCTTCTGGATTGGCGGAGAGAAAAAAAAATGCTCACATGACAGTGAAAAATGTGTTACGCTACACACAGAAATAGTAACATTGAGATATTTCGCTTTTCCACCAAGCTTTATTACATTATTTAAAACAAAATCACCGAGAGACAAAAATAAGCTTGTATCTGTTGATTGGCAATCTCGTATATAGAACTAAGTGTCGTCGTCCAACCACACTTAAATTTGTAGAGTACCAACTTATTTGAATGACAAGCATTACATTGATTTGGGTGTGTACTCTGACAGAACACACATTTATGCCGAACGTAAAAATAGTCTGCGAGGAATAAATACACATAAATAAAATAAAAGAGTGACGTCATAGCTCGCGTAAACTCAAGTCCCTGTAACCAGAGTCCTGTGCCATAAAGACACACGGAAGAAGCGCATTCGGAATCCCGGAACCACATGGAAAGAGACGAAACGTCGCGGCCGAATTAGAACACTCGTAATTTATTTTCGGGAAGTCTCGGGTTCAAATCTCGGCCCAGAGACCTAATAACTTTACTGTTGTCTTTCGTGGGTTTTCTCAGTCCAGTCAGGACCTTAAACTGCGCTGTGCGATCGATTCCTTCCATGTCCATTTTAATTCTCGAATCATCCTGTATTCACCGTTATGAAGTCTGGTAGCGTCGCTAAGTAATCCCAAATAAATAAAATAGAGATGAATGGTTAATTTCGCCTTGTGGCTGTTTCCGTCCTGGTTAAATAGACCTGTATCCACTCTGTCTTCTGTGTAGCCTTCAATTTAGTTTGCGTTTTTAAATTTCTTTCTTATTTCAGACTTTTTTTAATTTTCTCAATCCTTATTTTGCATTTTTGGTTACCAGTGCCCTTATTTTGTATGTAGCCTGTCTCATCTGTCTTTCTGAACGATGATTATAAGTTAAAAAATTCAAGTAAACGTCGATAATTGTACGGGATAATACCTTATTTTGTGGTAGAATGTAGTTAAGAAGCATCTGAATGTTGGGATGTTGCTAACAAGTATGAATAATTAATCGAATACGACAAAGATGGTACTGGAAAGTGACGTCGTGTTAAAATATTTTAGTGATGCGTTGGAAATTTCGCAGACTACCGCACTTTGCTATTTTATGATAGGATGCAGGCCCTCCGAACGGCATTTTCTTTCTTCTCTAGGAAGGAGGGAGGAGCAGGCTCTCTGACGACAGTCTACACTTTACTGCGAGTATGTCTAGACGAAGTCCGTCACAGAGGCTACATGTCACATCGCCTGCTTCTCCGACACTTCCTCAAGACAATAAAGCTGGACAACTGAAGTTCCCTGAGGTTAAGGTGGCAAGGGCGTGAAGCTGACCATTCACCACCATCTAGTGCCGAGATTAGAAATGTGTGGAGTTTAACCCGCCACTCCCATACAGTTTCACGGCGCCGTGTTTAATTGGCACCAGGTACATATACTTATCTTTACCTTGTAGGCGATCTTAATAAAATCCCCAAAAAAGGGCATAGTCTGTTCTGAAGTTTATGGCTTATTCTTGTGGTGACTGTTGCGAGATAAGACGGAACAAGCACTTAACTTGCAGCCCAGGTAATGCGCTTACCGGCAGTTTTGGGCGGACTATGTTGAACACGTGGGGCTTGCAGTAATAACAGGGAAAAACTTCCGTTTTGAGAACAAAATACGATAATAGAAACAAGTCCTGGGAAGAACTCCTTAACCCTTACGTCTCTTCAAATATTTCAGTACATTCGGCGAGGCTAACAACAACTAGACGATTTAAATTGATAAGCATGCTGTTTATATACTCAGTTTCCGTCGGCAGCGATTCAGATTATATTTGCCACAAAACCCCCAAACTTTCGCTCCAATGCCATCCTTCTAGTTTTATAAACATAATATAGCGCAGGTTATTCATATGGGATGGAATTTATCTCCGTAGCTCCGATTCATTAGTTCCACGGTTGATATATTGGTTCTTTTTGACTAAAGCTAAGGTAGTATGCAGTAATCAGTACCAAGTTTAATGAAAATGTGTAAATTTGTTTAAAATCATTAGAGTGACGCATCGGGGTGGACAAGTAGAGACCTCCAATGCAGATCTGACGCTTTATATAAATCAGCCTAACTGTCACTTATGAAGCACAAAGCGTAAAAATTCCTTTTATTTTATTATCTCTAAAATCACAGAAAGTACGATGAAAGTGTTTTGCATTTTTCTCTGTATTTGTCCTAACCATCTTTCGCCCCGGTAAATATTTAGCAAGTTACGATCGTGATCAGGTCCATGTGTTTATGATGGAGATTACCGACATTTCAGATGTGCATGTTATCTCCATCATCAGAGTGATGTATGTTACTGATTAACGTAATCATTTGTTCACTCATCGCACTGATGATTGTGGCAACAATCACCTCTGAAACGTCGGTAAATTTCTACAAGACCACACGGAACAACAACGCAGAAGACGGCCAACTTCGTTCATTGAACATTAAACACGATGATAATTTCTGTTTCGGCAAAATGTGCCGGTGATAATAGCAGGGCGGTGGCTAGTGCGCTGGAGGATTTGAACCCACGTCTTCCGTAATCAGAAACTGTTTTACTATCCAGTCTAATCGCAGTGCTGAATTCTTACAGAATTAAAATCAACAGTACGGAGCTTCGGCAGATGGTGAGAGTAAGTGCCATCGTTAAACATGATAAAGGAAACTAGAAATCTTAACCACGAGAAAAAGTAGTCCTACCATCTCCCCAAGTAGACGAACGTGTGTAAATTTATGATGATTATAAATATTTATATCCACCCCTTTAGGATGGAATAAATAAGTTCCTTCTAATACTCAGATCTTAGATACATATTTATACGTAATCAAAGTCTCTTTCGCCTAGCATGTTGGTGAGTGTAGCACGAACGCTCTATGCTGACTTCAGTTAGACTCTCGGACAAGTAATTGACTATCCTGACTGTGATTTTCGTAGTTTTACTTAGTCTCTTCAGATGAATTCCGATTCCTTCCAAATTCTTTAATGGTAATTGTGTATTAATATGTTCCCATTTTATTCAACGCTATAATCCCAGTAAATGTTATTGTGATGGCGGTTAAATAATATAGTTCTAATTATTTGGCTGAGTATGTAGAAGGAAGTGATAAGATGAGTTATTTATAGGCCTATAATATTCTAGTATCGAAACATAGTGGATAAGTCGTCACCACGTAAACTTTAACACAGAAAGGAAAATAATATGAGAGTTTAAATTAACTTGTGTTCTTAAGATGTGACTGTGTCTGTCAAAAATGTCCAGTAGCTGCCTCTTGTAGGGACTGTAATGAAACTTCAAGTTCCATAAAGCCACCTGTTTGGCTCCAATCTGTTACGCTGGACGGACAGCTGCCGGATCTCAGCATAGAAATAGAGTAACTTGTAGAATAATATTGCAGCAGTTCTTAAGAATGCACCTGTTTTTTCCATCATTTTTATTTCCCTCAAATCTAAAAAATATTCTGATGGCCCCTCGGGCGTATTGGGCTGATGTTTTTGTAACATAGCCCCTGCAGTTTGAGAACAGAAGCTAACTTAAAAATACAAACCACAGAAAAATGTAATGTTTCAACAAAATATAGGCTTATATATTTTTCAAATTCATATATTACTGCTGCTGATATTTATTTACTGCAGTTACATATTTCTGGCTGCAAGACTAACAGTACAGTACTGAGGAAAAAATCTATGCATGACTAGTACATTTTTCTAAGATATTCTAGTCATTTGTTCTGATATCTCTAACATCTTTATTACGTCATTCTGTGTCCTCTGACCGCTCCCAGGATATTCATGTTTGCTTCCTCCGTTCTTTCTTCTCATTCGTCCTTCCAGTAACCGCTAACATTCAAATCCGTGTAAGATAAAAATTAGATTAGGCCTACGTCTATTACATTGAACAATTTTAGTAAGGATTTATTTTGGTATTTATATTTAATATTATATATGTTCAACACAGTCCTTTAAATGCATGCCTATTTAGTTTAATTTGATTTATAATCTGTAATTATAGCCCACAATAAATTTACAGTATCTTTAAAATATATACAGATATATACATACATATATTATTACGTATGTTGCTGGCATGGATTTAGTATAACATATATATATATATATATCTTTGATGTCTAACTTTCATTTTATTTGTTGTATTGTAATTGTGTGTTTTGTATTTCATGACTTTATTACACATCCTACAGTAATCCGAATAAAAACTTGAATCTGTGGAATATATGTAAATATGTATGTATGTATGTATGTATATGTCAAGTACGAGGAATATTCTCATAGGATGTTCGTGTCATGTTTCGTAACACCTGACGAGAGCATTAAACTACATCACACTATGTTTATGTTATCTGTAGCGTGTTAGAAATGAGTAGTTACGAATGTAATCTTTTTTAAGAGTTGATGTATCAAGAAATTATTTTCCTGTATTTTGCATTACAACATCCATTTCGCGCATATTCGGAATAATGAATGTAGTGTATAATATTTCACGGATGTAAATGACATTGTTATTTGTTTGTTTGTGTGTTCTTTTTTTTTAAATTGAGACCTCGTCGCGTTAACAATAAGTGTTATTGTTAAAGGTTTCACTTTAAATAATTCATTTAATTTTTTTTACGTGTAACACATTTCCCTCAGAACTGACACAACAAGCTTCTGAACAAAGCGACGGAGATTACGTGACATATTTAATGGATAATACACGACTCGCGTTCTGCGCGAACAAACTGAGCTAATTCCAGGCTTATTTTAATTTCCAAAGTTACAATAATAATTTAAATATCTTTCCAAACAAGTAGATGCGTTCATATTCATTCGTCTCTTGATTCAGATGTTGTGACTAACGTGTTATTACATAATTTTAATTCTAATTTAATTGTTTTCGTAATTTCATGCATCATAATTCTGCTCTTATTTTGTATGTATGTTACCCACAAATTAATTCTTTTCAGTTATAATTATGGGGATACTATTTAAGTTCCAATGGGGTATGAAAAGTTTTATGACAAAACTTTTAGCATATACCATTCTAAAACATTATTTACAAACTCTGGTAATGGTCTATTTTATGTCAAGTTTTCCCCCTGAATTTCTCGCAGTAGTGAAATTGGTATTTTACATGTTTTCATAAAATATATAAAAATTCAGAATTTACGTTATTATTAGTTAATTTCATTACTTTGAATGTCAGTAATTTGTTTCGACAGTGCTGCTGTGTCAATTCCGTTGTAACAATCAATAAAAGAGGGAAGGAAATCCATTGTGCTCCAACCGACCGACATTAAGAATTAATGGGGATTTGGTTGATAATGGATAACAACTGTGGTCATTAGTATCAGTTGATAACAATCAGAGGACTTCCTGATTGGGTGGATTAATGATTTTTCATTAAGACAACATAAATTGTTTACTGTCCTTTTCGCTGCTACACATAGGGTTTATTTACCCCATGTGGAAGATCGGCCATCATTGGACAATGATATTGATGACATTAAAGAGGCTCGAAGTGAGTCTTCTGATATTGTTGGTGTCCATTTAATACCGTTTATTCTTTCGATAGTCTCACTAAGAGCCAAGCCAATAATTTCACGAAGTCTATAGCTTGTACCTTAACTTCGGCTAAGCTCGGTATATCAAAATTACTACTTTCTGTGTTTTTGGACTTTGTTTTTAAAGTCTTAGAACGTTTTAAAACGTTAAAAAAAATCACTACGTTTCGAAGTATGGTATCTTCTTACGTCCCTGCAACAGATAGCACATACAGGCCTGTGTGCACAGGTGGGCCAACTTAAGATCGAAATCACAAGACAGATGTTTATGCTACGTGGACGTATGTAATAGGTCGTGACTAAACTGTTTCAGACGAAATTTATTTTGTTGTCCCTCTTCCATTCTCTTTTATTAATTCGATATTTCTTTCGTCCTTTCTTTTATCATCTCGCTGTTTATTAAACTATTTTGCTTAATTTCAGTTATGGTTGGGCTTTATGTGTGCCAGGAGTACTCGATCTTACATAAATTTGAGAGCAAACTGCACAAAAGAGGCAAACATGAATAGAAAATAATAAGCTTACAGATCAAGGAGGCATTTTTTATTTAAAGTCTAGTTATTCATTTGCTTTCCAAGTCAAATGCATTCCGCCTTTTATAGACAACTTTACGTCCATTCCATATTTCACGAACCTTTGCGCTACTCAAATAATGTCTTTCATGTTTCCACTGTGGATGTTCACTAGAGATGTTATAAAGATGTTTTTAAATTATCGTGATAAGCTTGCATTTGCGCATGCCCTGTGTTTCAGTCACTAGTAGCAAAGCTGTCCCACTACACGCCACTTAGGCGCTTGGGGGGAGTTGAGGTATAGGGCCTACTCATTCTTAACCTTGACTCTAGATACGGGTGAGTGGTTAGCGTCACTCCCCGGTCGCACTTTACCCCCGGAAAAGAACCCCGGTACCCATTGGATAGGAGGCTGAGTGGGCCTCGGAGCATGTCTGGACGTAGACGCAGAGGCTAGAGGACAAATCTTCTGTCCCCGTCGGGGATCTAACCCCGGTCGTCGAGTCCGTAGTCAGTCACTATACTGACGTTTCAGTTATTAGGTCTTTATATTCTATTTTGTTCTACTTTTTCCTTCATTATATTTCTGTGGGTTGGCCAACAGAAACGTCAATTAGTAAACACGTGCCTTTTATATCGTGTGGTGTGTATTATCATTATTTTTCATGCAATATTACATGGTAAATGTCCATGAACCAGGGTAAAACAGACACTGCGTGTCCACTGTAGCCATTTGCTCCAATCCTGATTGTTCCGTGAATATTGTTCTAATTTTCCACAGCCTACTGTACTAGTTCTATGTGATGAAATGTCATGTTTGTGTTAGTCTAATTTATTTTCGTTTTTCATAGGTTGTCGAATTAATTTTGATGTTGCATAACTATCATCTCTCTCAACAAAAAGAGACAATTTCGAAACTTTTTACTACACATAAATCATGGTTGACAATTGGGTTTACTAATTGAATTTTATCGAAAATCGTTTAGCTTAGCCCCTACGGATGGTAGGGGTAATGACGCACGACAGGCGACTGAGTGACGAGTGGGTTGGAGGGAGGGGGTGGGGTGCGCGCAGATATCATACCCGGCTTCTGTCTGGTAACTGATACTAGCACTCGCGATTTATTTTAGGCCGAATATATCGAAATTCATACTTTTCTGCTAGCGTTGTTAGGGCAGCTACGTGAAGAATGTTACAGTTGAATAAACATCCGACTGGGGTAAAAAGAAGTATGAAACACGTTCTGACGGGGGAAGAATGTGAATGCCTTGAAAATGCAAATAACCAGCCAGTTAGTTACACCGATTTGTCGGTAGGTTCTAGGAAATAACCCACTTTCTCCAGTCTCGGTGGATGTCATCCACTCTAAAGGAATTTTTATAGCTTTCTACAGTCTTTCAAGAAAATTTTGAATCACGAGAAATGACTAGGCACTAAAGGTACTAATGATTCTGCATGTTATTAACATAGGCCATGTCGTAGCTCAGGCTGTTTGCAGCCAGCCGACTTCTCACAACGGAGGCCTCAATTTGCGCCCTGATCACTTACTGTGAAATTTGTGATGGCAAAAGTGGAACTGGGACAGGTCGTCGTCGAGTGCTTCGGTTGTTCCCTGTCAGTATCGTTTCACCGCCTCTCCTTAAGCAACGCGAGAAGCAGAGTCACTGCAATACAGCTTCAATGCAACATGTCAGAACATTATTTGTGGGCCTTGATTTCCTCTCCTACCGTTAAACATGAGCTCTATGGCCTAATGAAAATGCGGTGTGTTTTCTTCGAAGTACGAACTCGGTTATTAAACATCACTTAGAAAGCTTCGACTTCTCTGTTCTGTATGAATAAACAATTGGAGTAGGGTTATAAGAAATGTGTTTATTATATTTTATGAGTATATTTTAAACGAAACTTATTGATGAAACAAAACATCGGAAGATTTAAAACCGTATTTAAGAGAGAAGATATATTCATGGTAGGCCTCCTCGAGTAAAGAACTACCTGAAGATTTATTAATCTATTTTAGTATGTAACATCTAAACATGGCAGACCCACACACAGACAGTATGATTTACCTGTTAACAAGCATGAATAAAATAACTCTGTCTTGTTAAGACTAAATATAATTATTTTCGTACAAAGTAGCTATCATCCATATTCATTCGGTGAGTTCAAGACCACGAGCTATTAGTTGTACGCTTCAAATAAATCAGTGATGCGTAACTGGTGTGCCACAAAATCTTCACCTCATATTATAATTATAACCATAATGAGAAAAGTAACTTAATCTTGTTTTCTGCTCTGTCTCAGTTTTAATTGTCTTTATTATGATCGGGCACACAGAGAGCGGACAAGACCTACTAAATGGAATTAAAAAACAACACATCCCCTTTACTTTTATTACCCCTCTATGTATTTTTCTGCATCTACACGTACATATATAAATAAGTATCTTTAAGTTTAAATGTTTACACATAATTAATAAATTTTGGACCAAACAGTAGGAAATATTATATTTTAATTTATATCAAATAATGGATATATTTAAAATAAATGGCATAATAATAAAGATGGATAATTATGAACATCAGATAGAACATTTTTGGTTCGCCTTTTAAAATTTATTCAGCTACTTATCGATTATATAGGCTTATAAAATTTATAGGACGATCCGACATGCAGTCTGGTAGAAGTTTACTGGCGTTCCAGAGGTTGTCGGTGCTTCCATCGTCATCGCCCTGATGATGGAGACAGCAGGCATCTCTAATGCCTGAATAAAATTCTACCAGACTACACGGAGCTACATTCAAAAATAAGACCGTCTTCTTACAATCAATATCACTTTTGAGCAACATAAACTATGTTTATTTATTGCAGACACAAATATATTGTTGCACAGATGGTACACAGATATATAAATTATTATTCTATGTAATTGGTTAAATATTCTTCATACAGAGAAGTATTTCAAAAGAAAATTGTAATCTTAATGAGGCATATAGTTTAGGTACCGTTAAATCTGATATAATATGAGCCGCTATTGAAATATTATAACGAAAAGTCTTAGCTTCACGTGAATTGTGAGTTATATTGGACCGAACGGGGCCAACATTAAACTAACCTTACAAAATTTAGTGCAGACCCACAGCACAACATTTAATCAAAATTCATCGAATGGTTTCGGAGACAAATCACATGAACGAGATCAGCCTGTCCAGTTATAAAATTTGTATAAACTTATTTGTTAGATAAAGAAATAATAAACGTTTAAAAACAGCTACTCCAGAAATATAGATTGTTACGTCTTCTTCA
>NW_019059831.1:535728-547989 GCF_000696155.1 Zootermopsis nevadensis
GTTACCATCTCAGAACAAGGTTCGTTATTGACTGCAATAACAATAATGTTATATTAATAATATCTAGACACAACTTCCTAAAATATACTGAGAAAGATGATAAAATTATAAAATTGTAAAAACTATAAATAATTGTAATTTGAGTTTAAAATTTTATAATTTACACCTGATGACGGTTTGATAAACCGAAACATGTTGTGAATGTTCCGATGTAAATCGAATGCTCGATATGGAACATAAGATGATATTTTAATCATTTTAATTATCTTATCTTACTATTTTATTGTGATTTGACGGTAAACAAATATAATAATTATTTTAAGGTAGAAAACCTAAAAAAACAATGTAATGTTTTACATGGCAAAACTCGTTGTCATATGTCATTGATATTAAATTAGTCTGAATATTATACTGGTATTGCCCTATTTCCATTTCCTCATGGACCACAACCAAACAATCAGGTCAAATAAAACACGTAGAACATATCCCTTATTCATGTACTGCTTATCATTTACCGTTACCACGTTACTTCCTCGGAGAAATGGCGAAAGATTTCCTGAGAATCAGGGAAGCGAAGGTAAATTTACTAGACTTACAGCAGAAAATATTCATAAATTAAAGAACCTATGAACAGTAAAAAAGTAAAGTTTGTCCCACTATACGCCATGTAGGCGTTTGGGGTGAGTGGAGGTATAGCTCCTCTCTTCCTTGACCTCGGCACTAGATGGGGGTGAGTGGTCAGCATCACGCCCCGGCCGGCTTTACCCCCGGGAAAGGACCCCGGTACCCATTGTAGAGGAGGCTGGGTGGGCCCCAGAGCCGGTCTGGACGCAGACGCTAGAGGAAAAATCCTCTGCCTCCGTCGGGGATTGAACCCCGGTCGTCCAGCCCGTAGCTAGTCACTATACTGACTGAGCTGACGAAAATTATTAATGTAGTCCTAAACAAATAAAGATATGGGACGTCGTGTTCATAAGATAAGCAATGAGTAAGCACACAACATTATAAACGGAAATCCTGAAGGAAAGAAATTACTTTGGGCACACAGATAAACATATAGGATATTATTAAAAAGAAACTCAATAAATATGTCGAGGGCGTGTGGATTTAATTCATGATAGATAGAATAGGGCCTAGTTACGGTCTTCTATAAGGAGGAAAGTAAACATTCATATTTTTAAGTGCACTTAGTTACAGTCTTTGCCATGAGAGGCTGGGTCAAGATTGATATCCCAGACTAAGGAATTTTGGAGACAATTCAGTGTTCAGTGAAGCTAAGACCGTTCGCCTGAAGGCACTGTCTTCGGGCCCGGCTACTTCCGAGCTAAGGAATCAGTGTATTCATGAATGTTAAATGCGACACTGAATATAACAATGGTACGCGTGTGTCGCTAGGTTACAGTAAATCCGTTGTGCTGTGTCGGTATTGTTCGCGCAGGAGGAGCATTGCATTTTAGAAAAAGCTGCTGTTCGCAGACATGTCACTGAGCCCAGTTATTATAATACATGCCGAGTGTATGCAAACGAAGGCAAATATGCGAAATTTCGACGAGAAAAACAGATAAAGGGTAATTCAAGTTCACAAAACACGCCTGTAGTACGATAGAAGTAAAGGGAAACAGTGGTATTAAAAGAATATATGAACGATTCATAAAAATGTCTTCTTTTATATAACAAAAACCACTTGGTCTGACGCATCAGCAGGTCAGTATTTTTAAAATTTCAAATTGGAAACGGAACAGTTTAAAGTAATTAATGTTAATGGTGATGAAGAAAAAGTTAGTGGTTATAGCCATAACAGTCGCGCATTTTTGGCGCACTCATTTTAAATAATGTTTGGTTGGAAATAAATTACGAAAGATAGGCATCTTCGTACTCCCCGCCGTGAGAACCACAAACCCTACTTAAAATAAGCCTTTTCATGCTGATTTCTATTTAATGAAAGCTTCTTCTGTTAATAGACCTTAGATTTTGATGCTGACGTACACTTTATGTTCTTGGAGAGCAAATTGTTAGCTTTATCCGTTGAGAGATGGCTGGATATGTTTCTATCATCAAAGGCGTCCAGACAGACACGCGTTCTTGCAAGAGAAATAACTAGTGCGTAATATGGGAAGGTGTTCCATCTCTTGAGGTTAAAAATACTGATTCGGAATACGTTATAACAATGTGCTTAATCGTACAATTTAAGCAGTGTGTACAGCAGTAACAAAAGTTTGTCCGCGTTTTAAGTACAAAAAATTTGTTTAGGCCTTTCAGTCTATTAGCAAGAATATTTGCAAACGGAATATCCATTTACTCCACATTATTCCATGGCAGAAGAACATGTCTACAAGTGTTTGTTGGAGGGAAGAACTTTGAGTGATTAAAATATGAAAGAATATAATCTGAGGTAATTTAACTTTAAGAACATAGAATGTACTTAGTTGGAATTTCAGTTTCTCACATCGGTGAGGAAAAGGATGGCTGTCTTCTGGAAAGTCTCCTCGTGTGGTATGGCAGACATTTACCGAAGTATCAGAGGTCCTTGCTGCCTCCATCATCGGGGCGAATCATAACATTCCAAAATACAACCATCTTTAGAGTATTTGTGGTTTCAGCTTAAAAATCGCTAATTAAAAATATGTAGTTCTCGTGAAACGCCAAAAATATTCAATAAATCAAATAACATAACATTAATGGTATCACTGGTAACGCGTACCAACTTCTGTCTTGTCGTGTGTGCGTGTGTCAAGGACTAAGAAACGTTTGGTCCGAGCTGATATTGCTGGCCATGAGATATCCCAAGTTCAGTAAACGCAAACAGCTTCATTAACATATATATACCAAGTAGGACGGGCCTATTATACGAAACATTTATCATTACTTTACTCAGACACATAGAGTGTAATAATTATAAATACCCATTATGTCTTTAAGATATTAAGTAGAACAGTGTTATAAATACACTTTTTAACCAAGTTCTTAAGACGTTTGTTTACTATATTTCTTATTTGCGATTCATTTGACTATTCTGTCAATAAATAAATCACAAACAAATAAATATTCTAAACAAATATTATTTAGTAAATATGCATCATTAAGAGAAGCCATTGCTAGTGAAGAACTATTGCCATGGAAATACACGTCATATTATATACAATTGTGTTATTAATATTCAATGCTGCACTAAAATATAATCGCAGTTGTCATGTAAATAACCGGCATGAACCTATTATATAGGATTGTCTCATAAGTAATCATTATTGTAGCTAATGTTAAGTAGAATTATTTTCTAAATTTCCATTATTACAACTGACTGTAAGTGACACGTTTTAGTAGATTATTTCTCTCCTCCAAATACTGCAGCCAGGCTTTGATTATTCTTATAAATATTCATTCGGAATGAACAATTCAGTAACTTTTATGTAACGTTGTTTCCAGTATCGACAGTAGGATCGAACATGGGACGGTAGAGTGATGACACTCGCTGCACTCCAGAATGCTGATAATTCAGTGAAAGTAAGTAATTAGAGAGTTTAAGAAGAAATATGAACCGAATGATTAAGGAATATAAACACCAAGAAACAGAGCATCAGTGAAATTTTCGTGTTTGAATAATGTAAATGTTTAACATAAATGTAAATATTAATGTTATGAAGGTAATGTCTCTATATTCAATTCATACAATTTAAAGTTACAGTTCTCAGTTTTTTAATATGCGTACTCTTTCTGAACTCGAAATGAATAAGAACTTCGGTAATGCGATGATAAGAAATGATGAGGACTTTAAATTATGTTGAAAACAGAAACCCTACTCTTAATTTAAAACAACAAATTACAGTAATAATTAATATTCACAGTGCGGTTATGACTGAGGAATTTAACACGTGTAAATATCACGCACCTACCAAAATGTGATTTTTATAGCAAGTTTATTTTAATGTAGCCTACAGTCAAGTATTGCAAATATCAGTTACGTATTACAAGTGTATATATAACTTTTTTCACACATTATAGTTTACTACAGTCTACATTTAGAAGATGGCTATTTTCCGAAATGTTGCGCTCTGTAATATGGTAGAAACTGACCGCCGTTTAAGAGGTGCTTACCGCCTTCATCATCAGGATGCAATATTCCAGAAGGTAGCTATAGTCATGTTTGTCGCCGTGAGAACATGAAATCTCACCACAGTTTCAATTAGTTTATACAAACGAGAATTTGTATGACTAGCCCACACACACACACGTCTCAAATTGCCGTCAAAAAGAAACCCTTCAATTACCTTAGTCAATCAATAAAAAACTCAATCGTGTCTTGAGTTCGCCTAATACCAGATTTACGCGGTCCGTGGCTTTTTTATAACTATCTATAATAGTGCTGTTTTCTTACTATATAATATTAATTCTTTAACTAGAATTCCACTGTGTACATCCGCTGTCGTATATTTATTAATTCTACAACTTTAGCACAATTGTTCTCCTGAAAGTTACCTCTTTGTAAATAATAAGCTACTTTCTACCCAAACGTTGGTAGCCCAACCTCCTCGTTCAGACTGTGGCAGTAACTTACCTCTTCAGCCTGGTGAAGATATTCCCCATGTCCTTCTCCGACATTGTCTTCTTGTGCACAGTTCATCAGAAGCGGGGTCACGTGGTGTTCCCAGGAGTCCTCTCCCATCTCCATGGTAACACTTTATTTTTGTAACGTCAACACTCGTCGGTTTAGTTCTTTTCCAGTTTCAAAACAAATCCGTTTTAATTCACTTACTATAATTTAATGGCTCGTTACCAAATTCCAGACATGAGACTTTTACCCCCACAATATTTGGCGGGGGTGAAGGGTGGATGCGATAAAATGAGACAAAAATCAGAACTTGTTGCACCACGAAGATATTCACTCGATAACTAGAACAATGGTGAGGTGGGATGTGATTGTTAGCTGTTCAGCTGACGCCGTATCGACTGTTGGTGGACGATGAACAAGGTTTTCACAGCGGTGTGCGGCGGCGGCGGTGGTGATGGAGGGAGAGAGAGAGAGGGAGAGAGATAGAGAGAGAGAACGCTTGTAACAGCACGACGCAACTTCCGCCACGACCGAGCCGTGTTTGGTGGTTCACTCGCTGAACTGACGCCCTGCCTCGATGTGGTGTCGAACTATAAGCCGTTGGAAATAACTATGAAATAGACATAACAGGTAGCCATGGAGTGCTGCTCTCCTATTGGTTGGCCGCTGGGAAGCTCACCCTAACAGATTTCAATTTCTAAATGCACTTAGTGCGACAGTCTAGAAGTCATTTGCAGTGCAGTCGTCATGAATGTAGGCGAAGGCGACAGCTATTTCGGTGGGCCATGGGCCGTGGTCTTCAGTTATGTGGTACTCAGTTCAGTGGAAAACAAGCCAAGGCCATAGCTCATGTACCACCGAAGAAGCTGCTCAGTGAGAATGTTGTGTGTGACGGGTCTTCTGGATCCTCTCCATAACGTAAAGAATTATTCTGATAAGCACGTGCAATACGAAGCGAAGCCAGAACCCAGAAGACCACAGTCCTGACCCTTAAATCCGACTGTCGAACACTTGAAAAACGTTGCGTCTACCTACGGGGTATCCTCGAGCAGTGTGGTCCAATGAAGGAATGTAAATCCATGAAACGTCACTCCATACGACAGAAACAAGGAAAAGAACAATATTGGTATATATATGAATTAAATTTTTTCTTCTAAAAATTTTAATTAAATCTACATACCTATTTATTCGCCTCATGTGAGTTATTTCTGAACATAAGAGAATTATTTAATTTTTGTTAACATCACCTTAAGCCTTGACTTGATCTTTTCTTTGGAATATATAGTCCTAAGCGCGTGGACTATATTTAACTTCATGTGCATAACACGTCGATTTGTAACAAAACTTACACGTAGTGGGTTTGTCTGAAAAAACCCGCAAAGTTTTCCTCCCAAATATCATAATTTAATTGATGTGTGTGCGTTATGTATCGAGTTGCATCGAGATCGCTGTTAAAACATGTGACGAAATTAATTTTTAATAGACAGCATTGAGACCTCCCCCTTCCTGTCTCCCGTTTACAGGGTGCCGTGTGCAGGTACGTGGACGGAATGTCGCATTTGTAATTAACTGTCTAGTGGCAGTGGAGCGGAGACGAAGAAGTTTGAGTGAGTCGGTGCAGGAAGTACTCCAGCGCCGTGGCAGTACGTAGGTCGCCTTCTATCCCCGTCTGCTGCATCACGCTAACTTAACCAGACGAAATTAAACCTTACTGCTACCTAGCCACTGCTGGTTGGTGACCACTGGCGTCGGAGGAAATGTTAATGGCAGTGGTCGGGGAAATGAATCATGAAGGTGGGTGGGGTTTGGTGTCATCCTGCTCTTGTAAGAGACTTGCCAGTAATCGAATAACCATGTTCTTCACTTTAAAACGAAATAGAATGTTTTAAACCTTCACTTCCCTTGCCAAATTAAAGGGTTGTGGTGGACAAGACAGAAGGCGGTAACGTGGCCGAAGGACTGCGGTTCACGCAGGTGTCGAGGAAATACTTTTACGGCAGCGATTGATTTCAAACTTTGGTACAGTTGGATGGATAAGTTATGTGACGAGTCGAGCCAGTTGCATATGTTGGACCGACGATAGTCCGTATCGTGGAAATAAAGCTCCATGTATTCTTTCCCTCGGCACAAAACATATTGCATCTGGTTGAATGTATAATGCAGAAATAATGTCGCCTGAAATATATACGACTCTCAGTTTTTAGTCTGTCCGTCTATCACGGTAAATACCAAACTGTTAAGCGTACTGCAACAGTTTATGCATCTGGGACACGGCTCTGATACGCATGTTATGCAAGTTAAAATAACTATGCCATGTGAGTGAGTAAACCACAAAGAAGAAACGCAATTGAGTTGTTTTCGTGACGCTGTAGAAAAACTTTCAAGTCCGTGTAAGTATTTTCTTCACCGAAAGGGTAAAGTGCATTTGATAATTGGAGTTTGAAAGCTGGGAGATATAATTATTTCCCTTCACCTGTTAAATTTCTTGCATATATTGCATTTAAACCTGGCAGAGAATAAAAATGCATGGAATGACATAGCAACGGGACGGTAATGTTTGCGGACGATATCAATGGAAAATGTGTCATAGTGTAGACGTACGGAGCGAGAAGTTAGTCGCTCATTTGTATCTCGTACGATACTGAATTATATCGATAGTAAATCTTCACTGCATTGAAGTCTTTTATTTTTGTACTTACTCCACTGTATTCCATCTTGATTAATGTTCAACAATCTCATAGATGTGGGTTCATGATCTCTTTCATCACGTCCCCGTCTGCTTTTACCCACGACCTTATTCTTCCTCAAAAAACGTTACTTTATTTTTCCCAAAGAACGTACACTATGGTGCATAGTTCTTCTCCCGAAGCTTAGTCCCTCAGCTAGTCAAAAATTCCTTGCCATTTATGAAACAGAAAAGTTCATTACCGTATTTACAATATCCCGCCGTGGTCCTTATTCTAGATCGGATGAATTCAGTCCACACACTACTTCTTCAGAAATAATTTTGATATTATTTTTCCATCTATGCCTATGTCTTCCAAGTGATCTGTTTCCTTGATGTTTTCCTAGTCGACGTTTCTGTAGTTTCTTATCTTCTTCATGTTTGCTATGAGACTTGTACATCTCATCTTCCTGGATGCTATTATCCTTATAATACGTGGTGGGTACAATTTTATGAATTGTTAAAAAATAGAGTGTTAATTACTCAGTTGCAGCGTTACAGGTGTTAAAAGACCTTCAGAAAATGTATTTTTATATGTGACCGAACGTCGTCTCATTTCGTCTCCACATTGTAATCTAACAGCATAATGAGGTGACTGTACACCAACTAGCAATTGCAAAGAAGTGGGGCTTGCGGGGGGGGTGGGTGGGGGGTGTATTAGCCACTTGACGTCTTTTGCAATTCCGGTGTGGAGACTTCACTCTCCATTATGATGGCGAAGTGACTTGGGTAAGAAAACATGAAAAAACCCTTTGAGTGTAACGTAATGGATTTTATGACCTACACTGAATGTCAGACAAGCTGTCAGTCTAACTTACACATCTGTACTAAGAAGCGTGTGGGAAAGACGAGAGTTTTTGAAATTCTGTTACTGCTATAATTCTTAGAACTTCTGTAGAATTCATGGCCCGAAACAGAATAATGGGTTCATTATTTTATGAACTACTTTGCCTTAGATTTTATAACATGTCTAAAATTTAAAAAAAAAGCAAATACTGCTATAAGAATTGACTTTGTTGATCCTATGGAGCGATACGTGGCTCATATCGGGAAATTATTTAGCGTTTGGAGTTGGAACTGCAGTTTCAGCTGGGATCCGGAAAGTGACAGTTTCGTTTAACTTTATCACTAAACACACTGTAGAAGGAAACAAAATTATTTACAACATAGCACACTCTCACTTTGTCTGTCGTGTAATACACAATTAAAATTCATGTGCAAAATTTTGCATACTTAGAACAACAGCAATATCATTTACCTTAATAGCTAACTACTTCATCAATTAACTGGCGTAAGTTTTTAGTTACTCTGCTGTTATGAAACACGATGGTTCATTACCATGTTCACAAGAGTTCATCCCTTGAGTCAAGAAACAATTGAATTTTATCCACAGTCACACTAGTAATTTTAACACTACTCACATCAACGTTGTCATCTCTAAAGAGAGAACTCTCCTTAAACGGTTTTGACAAAAATTGCGTACATGCCCCGTTTATTTCGCCCTTCTTGATATGGCCACCCGGATCTACTACTAGTAGAACGCAAGATTTGAAGTTTTCTCGGCCGTGCGTTCGAAGATGGCTCTGTTCTGGGTTGTAGCGCCGTGTAGTCTGGTAGAAGTTAATCGATGTTTTCTTCCTCCATCATCAGGGCGATAAGCCCTGATGATGGAGGCAGGAAGGACCTCGGAAACATTGGTAAAGTTCTTTCAAAATACATGGCGCTACAACCCAGAGCAGAGCCATCTTAGTACTAGGTTCTTGTTTGAGGTATATTATTTATGTTCTCATCTTGACAAAAAATGCTTAATCAATAATTTGGTGTTATTAGTAACTAAACTATTTCAATGGAACATATTCCTTCTTCGAAAGTACTTCAGCTAGTCAAATAATTAAGCTTAGTTGTATTAATATATTGTAATGTATCACCCTATGAGTAAGAACACAAAACCTTTTTTTGTAGACAAGTGTCGTTTCCTTTATTGTTTAAATAACTGCGCAAATAACTTTTTCCTAATCACGCGAGTATAATGAAGCCATCTCAGGGACGCCGGGGTCTTTTTATCCTCAAATGTGAAATTGATCACTCAACAGCTTCAACTATTGTCGACGTGCAGAATACGTGGAACTCCACCTTCATATCACACGCCTGCAAGGTGTATTCTTTCTTTATAGGGATTTAATTCGCACTTAAATGTTGGACTTGAGTATTTCTTGAAGATGTTTATCAAGAATGCTAATTACTCGTAGTGGATTTACTTGTATACTTAGCTTGGAAAGTTGTCCAGACAGGAAACTTCTAACTGGAAACTGATAACACTTCTCCAGGAAAGGAAGCTCGGAGATACTGTTTATTGTCGTTCATATATTGTGAAATAAATATTTACAAATACAGAATAAAACTGGCAGATTTTGTGTTTGGAAGAGAAGCACCGATAATGAAATCTTTGCACGATCATTATCTATGGGTCGTTTTTATACACTTGCAACTTTCATAAGAGGCACATACATAATTTACGCAGTGTACATGACATAAATATAGGGGTCATTAGCCCTTTGTAGCCCAATGGTAAGTCTATGTACTACCTGTTTGAATTAATATTTATTATTTTACCAAAAGTGTGTACTTATGGATGTGGTATACTTCTCATTGTAAGCAGTGATTTTTCCAGTCGATTTTTGTAGTGGTGGTAGTCTGTGTTTCTTTTGAGGTAAGAATTTAAATGGCCTTCGACTGTAAAGGTTCATTATTATTAAACGACACTATTTCGACTGCATGTGTTATGTAACTGAGAATGGTAGAATGGTTTGTTAATTGTTATTGGAAAATGACGAAGAGGGAGGTGGCCTTTAAGTAAAGTAAAGTAAAGTTTGTCCCACTATACGCCATGTAGGCGTTTGGGGTGAGAGGAGGTATAGCTCCTCTCTTCCTTGACCCCGGCACTAGATGGAGGTGAGTGGTCAGCATCACGCCCCGGCCGGCTTTACCCCCGGGAAAGGACCCCGGTACCCATTGTAGAGGAGGCTGGGTGGGCCCCAGAGCCGGTCTGGACGCAGAGGCTAGAGGAAAAATCCTCTGCCCCCGTCGGGGATCGAACCCCGGTCGTCCAGCCCGTAGCTAGTCACTATACTGACTGAGCTATCCCGGCTCATAGGGAGGTGGCCTTTAGCCATTTTAATTTACGTACCGTCCAGTATTAGCTGGAGCAACTGAGTAGCATCATACCACAAGCATCTTGCAGTAAACGAACATCGAACCCAAAGAAGTGTTCAGAATTACAAAGAAGGGGTTTGAGCTTTATAGTTTGGTCCACCTTCACACCGTTTGTTTTATGCGGGGCAACAGAACCATTTTCACAATGTGAATTAGTTCTTGCTATTTGTCGGAGGGAGTTGATTGTAAATATTGGCGTTCGGAAACATGCAGGGTCGGACCGGATGACGAAGTGTTTAGGTTAACTGCGAGAGTCACGGCAATAAACAGCATCCGATAATTAAATGCAGATCGTGCGGTCATAACCCCGACGCAATATTGCGGCCGATGTAATGCTCCATGTGTAACGTGCTCCTACATTGGGATCTTTTACACATTTGGTTGTTAGTCGGTTCTTTGCTTCCATATTTATCCTTTCGAAATGTGTACGTGTACTAAGTTAAACAGCAGTACGTCGTTGAAGTGTATCGTATTCGTAACATTTAGTCGCTAATGTAGTTGCAGCCAGTAGCGGTCACTATCTTTAGAGCAAGCCCTTGTAGCTATCTCTGGTTTATTTACCAACGTTTTTAATTGTCTGTAGTTTATAGCACACCCATCGAGTTTCGTCATGATTCAAGAATAATGATCAGGAAGGCACGTAGAACGAATCACAGATTAATTTCATGTACTGCCCTGGAATTTTCCTGCAGGGACTGAGATAAACATGAACTACCTGAGTCAAAACAGCCGGTATCCCAATTTTCTTTGCGTTTTTGTGTCTTTTCATCTTTCCCCAGTTTATTTTGTCTTTCTAGTTCCTTTCTATCTTCCTCCATCTATCTCTCTTCCTTCTTTTTGTCTTAATTTTTTTTCCCATGCTTTTGTTAATCCCTTGGTATTTCCTTCCTCCCTCCCTCTCTTCCTTCCTTCCTTCCTTCCTCCCTTCCTCACTCCCTTCTTTCCTTGTCATTTTCCCTGTGTTCTTTTTCTGTCCTTATTCTGTTGTTTTGTTCAATTATTTTTCAATTTTGCCCTTTTTATTTATTATTCAACTTACTTTTATCTTCATCCTTTCAATTCTCCCTTGGCCCTGATATAGTAGACAGAACTTTTCTCCGAGACGGCAGGATCGACCCTAAAGAGGAGACGAAAAAGTTCTCACATCGTCAGGATCGATCCTGAAGAAGGAAGACGACTTTCATGGAGGAGACGGAAATTTAGTTCGAAACGCCAGGCTTTTCTTTGAAAATGGAGAGAGAATTTTCTACGAAGCAACTGTTGCTCCTGAAGACAGAGGAAGGAAGTTTCTCCGAAACGTCTGCAGCTTTTATCATTCCGACAATGATCAGATAGGATTTATGTTAAAAGAATTAATAAAAAATTATGGATTTATCTGAGCTGTGATTCACCGGGGGGAAAAAAAACCTTGAGGAAATCGTAATCCATTGCATAACCTTAAAATAAATTTGGGGCATCCTGCTACTGTCGCTGACAAGCTGAATGCCCCGTCTGCACACGCAACTTCATATAATTACAGGCATTATGTTACGCAAGCACAACCAAGCAAAGCCATGTTAGACGATATGAGTTCTCTTTGTGTATAATAAATCTCATCATTTCTCACAGCGCGAAATGCGTCGGGCACCACGGAGAAACTTTTTAACCGACCTGGTACGAAACCAGTGAACCATTCATAAATGTCGGTAATTATATGTTGCACTTACGCTGGGGAAAAATCAAGAAAGAAAATATCATGTAAAAGCACCGCAGTAAATTGTTTCCTGCCCCAGTCAAT
>NW_019059831.1:548049-558170 GCF_000696155.1 Zootermopsis nevadensis
TAGTCGTACTGAGAGATCTCCAGCACACACACTATTTTTATTATTATGACTTTATTTTTAATCCTTAATTATCTTTTTACGGTGGTTCGTGTGTCTATTTTTTTAATCATCAGTCTTCGACCGTATCTTCACTAACTGGAGGTTAACTGTATGGAATAATGAATTAAAGTAAAATTATAGGTTGAGTAAACGTAGTTTTCCGGTGGTTTATTTACTGAACATTACCAAGTTTAAACGCTTTCTGAGATGCAACTAGTCGCTTAATCAAAAGTAGCGTGATATTCTATACGCCATTATCATTATTTTATGGCTTCTTTTGGTGTTGCGTTTATTCAATACTATAGCACACATGCGTTTATATGCGAGAATCGGTCTGAGGCACAAAGGCCATGTGGTCATATATGGTACGACTAACTGTTCTAAATAACCTCTAACAAGGAACCGTAAAATTTTCGCTTTCCAGGCGGTTTCATTATGGCATCTTCAGGTTGTAGTGTAGTATTCTGAAAAAAAAATAGACGTTTTGAAACAACCTGTTGCCTTTACCTTCTATATAAAACATATTACCTAATAGCGTGTGATAATAGATAACACTCTATCATTCGAATATAGACAAATAGGCGTATGCTATTTCCTTTTTATTTGTGATGGAAGACTATTTCAACTATCGAGAAATAACAAATCTAAAACTTCTTGACGATGGTGAAGAGTCAATTGAATAAAAATTTACTTGGATATTATCCATCGTCTAGTAATAAAACGTAAACAACGTAAAACGACGTTTCGGAGATGGGGCTCTATCTCCGTCTTCAGGTTCCTACTCAGTTGGGCCCACTAGATAGAGCTAATCCCTATCTCCGAAACGTCGTTTTACGTTTTTTTACGTTTTATTACTAGACGATGGATAATATCCAAGTAAATGTTTATTCAATTATCGAGAAATAAGTATAATATAAGACAGAGTTTTGTATCTACGTATCTATCGTATATGTGTGTATAACGTATAAACTGTGAATTCAAGATTATAGAACTAGACTGTTTTGTATATAATTATTTCAATTTGTCACTAGGATAAGGATCATCCTCGGATTGAATTTCAAAAATACAGAAAAGTTTGATATGAAGTGTAGTTACTAATGTATTCAAGTCGTGGACAACCAATAAGGGGTTGTTTAATTACATAGGTTATGGCAATTTTTGGTTTATTTATACCATAAATATGTTATCTATATGTGAAATAGAGGTTAAGTTCGACAGATGCTAGACGAAATTAAATTACCCGACTACTTTGAATGTGGGCCCAATACGAAATTGTACAGAGTGCCACGTTTTCTACGCACTATGGAACCCTGGGCTTAATCCCGAGTGTCTTCGAGCGAGGTACGTGGTGGACGAAATGCGAATGGAGCAGGATTTCCCACATTTATTTGGTTTTCTCCTGATAATCATAATTCAATCGTTGCTCCATCTTCATTCATCACAACCCCATGAACAAGCAACACACACTATACCCTCAGTTCTAAGACAGGGGGTTTCCTCTATGACCCGGCATTTGGCTGGTCTCAGAATAAACGTAGTTAGTCTTGTTGAGTAATTTCGCAGAAAAAAAGATACACAACTTTCCGATTTAAGCGTCGGTTTTTTGTATAGTTCGTGTGAGTGGCCGGCATATTTGTCAGTCGCACTGTTGAAGGATGTGTAGGCATCCGAACAGTGACATCGTGGGAGTAGAAAGGTAGGAAAAACTAATGTTGTTGTACACGGAGTCTGCTGCAATCAACATTTCCTCATCGGCATTATATTAGAAGTAGAATGATGTTAACCAGATAAAACAGAACGCCGATAAGGCCATGTTCTCCGCACCGTCAATCCATGTGAAATATTCCTCCCTCCCTCATATCGAGAAATAAGTATAATATAAGACAGAGTTTTGTATCTACGTATCTATCGTATATGTGTGTATAACGTATAAACTGTGAATTCAAGATTATAGAACTAGACTGTTTTGTATATAATTATTTCAATTTGTCACTAGGATAAGGATCATCCTCGGATTGAATTTCAAAAATACAGAAAAGTTTGATATGAAGTGTAGTTACTAATGTATTCAAGTCGTGGACAACCAATAAGGGGTTGTTTAATTACATAGGTTATGGCAATTTTTGGTTTATTTATACCATAAATATGTTATCTATATGTGAAATAGAGGTTAAGTTCGACAGATGCTAGACGAAATTAAATTACCCGACTACTTTGAATGTGGGCCCAATACGAAATTGTACAGAGTGCCACGTTTTCTACGCACTATGGAACCCTGGGCTTAATCCCGAGTGTCTTCGAGCGAGGTACGTGGTGGACGAAATGCGAATGGAGCAGGATTTCCCACATTTATTTGGTTTTCTCCTGATAATCATAATTCAATCGTTGCTCCATCTTCATTCATCACAACCCCATGAACAAGCAACACACACTATACCCTCAGTTCTAAGACAGGGGGTTTCCTCTATGACCCGGCATTTGGCTGGTCTCAGAATAAACGTAGTTAGTCTTGTTGAGTAATTTCGCAGAAAAAAAGATACACAACTTTCCGATTTAAGCGTCGGTTTTTTGTATAGTTCGTGTGAGTGGCCGGCATATTTGTCAGTCGCACTGTTGAAGGATGTGTAGGCATCCGAACAGTGACATCGTGGGAGTAGAAAGGTAGGAAAAACTAATGTTGTTGTACACGGAGTCTGCTGCAATCAACATTTCCTCATCGGCATTATATTAGAAGTAGAATGATGTTAACCAGATAAAACAGAACGCCGATAAGGCCATGTTCTCCGCACCGTCAATCCATGTGAAATATTCCTCCCTCCCTCATACATTAGCCTTCCGGTTCAGTTCTTAACCGCACGTACGTAGACAAAATTTGCCGAGTCTGTTTGGCCTTTTGTAATAACTACGCTCTAAATTAACATTCGTGATGTGATTTGGAACTTACGGCCCCTACTTAAAATATAGGTTAGTTGACATTCAGAGGAGTGAAAGATCCCTTTTTCTCTAAAAAATTTGTAAACATTTACATAGTGTTGGTTTTCAGGGATGTCGCTTTGTAGTATTTTGGCTGAAGGCTATATTACTTGTTGAAGAAACAGACTGCCTTAATCATTAGCCCTGAAGACAGAGAAATATTTTCCATCGAAACATTGGTTTACATCCTACACTGAGAAACGCCGGTTCCTTAAATGTTAGCTGTTTGTACTTTCCTTCATCTGCCCTTCTTTATTTCGTTCTTCCGTCCTGATTTTCTTTCATTCCCTTCTTTATCTTACTCCCGTTTTCAACTCTTGTGCTGTTTCCTTCTATGTTGTTCGTCCCAGACTTGTTCTAGAATCAAGCTGTTGTTCAGGAAAGTGCACAGTTATATTTACACACTAGATGGAGTCCCACTGCTATCTCAATGTTCTAATAATGTTTTATGTTCTTTTAAATAGCGTCAGTTAGAGTTAAGGGGGTTGTAAAAAGAACCGTTCATTGTTTTTGCCTGCCCATAACACGTAGACAAGCACTGACCAGGAAACTCTGAAAAATTTAAGTGCTATAATTCCGCTGAATACGATCTTTTCAGTGCTGCAACTAGCATCTTAATAATTTTATAACGTAGCATTGTCTTGTCCAAAAACATCTGTCGCTTCAAATTTGGTGTACCTTTCTGTAGTGTATTAGGCAACTCACATATTTTCCACGTATCCTTGTGTTTGTACGTCGTTTTGTACTAAATGTTTTATACTGACCTCTTGAAGTTAAAATAAAATTTCCTCTGTTCTAATATTTCTATAGTATCTCTTAATTTTCATCACTGTAAAGTAATAAACATTTAGCTTTAAAAAAATACAGGAATGATATAGTTTCAGTGACACAGGATAAGTACGAAATGGGCGGAAAATATGGTACTCATAGAAATATTGATGTAGGGTTTGATTGAAAAATGTAAGGGGAAGAAGTAACGCGATAAATAATGGAGTATATGGGAGAAGAATATTGAAACAGTCTTACAAAATATGACGCAAATTTGTGGACTGGCTGGCTTCTCTTTACTCTGGATATAATCCACATTGTAACGACTAATTAGCTTCCACAAAAGGAGAGAATATATTGACCAACTGAGGAACTATCAGTTGCTGCAGACTCTGTACCATGGAATTAATTAAAAGGAGTAGTTATATTGGTACTTGTTTAAATTAAGGTGGTTCATCAGTTCATTACTAAGGTTACAGTAGTTTTGAACTGGATAGGATCTACAGTAAATCCTAATACGGGAGATGTAAGATGTGTAAGCGGAAAATCGAGGCAGTCGTGGGAGTACACAAAGAACAACAAGTTTTAAGCCGCATGATTTGAAAGAATGGGCTGGGGCTCCAGTTTCCGGCAGAAACAGAGCATTGTCTTGACGATGTTAAGTGTTTCAGTTTCCTGCTCCTTCCGTGGATCTACATAATTGTAATGATGTTCGGTATCCAACCCCTTGACTTGCGTCCCTTTCCCCACTCTCATATGCCATATCTCCTTATGGACTGCATTGATATTCGTGTCTATTTCGTTCCAATGCTCCAGTGATATCCTTGACGAAGCAGGGAATTTTATTCAAAGGCAAACGCCATCTTTTGAATTGGAATTTCCGTGGTGATATAATTTCCTGAAGAGACTTGACGTTTTGCATCGCCAAAACGGCATATGAACAAGCTCATATATGGTAGAATTATCTATCTGTGCGTCACGTTGACTTTACCGTAACATTTTTGTCAGGGTATACGATATAAAACTATTTCACTTAAATAATCGATCCAGAAGAGGATTAAATACAGGAAGGGCAGAATAAAGGTGAAATACATGTAGAAATAGGGGAATAAAGAAAGATTAAATGTAGGACGGAAGAACGAAGAAAGAAATAAGTGTGGGATGATGGGACAAGAAAGTGGAAAGTCTCCCGTTGCCTGAGGAGGCAGCAGGCCACGAGCAGGGAAACTGTGTCTACAGCCAGCCGACTTTAGCCCCCCCGCAGGCTGGCTCACTATGGAGACTTGGCAGACAGGGTCGGCGAATTAAACGAAGATGAAGTCCACTTCGTTGGCCTTCAACTGCAACCTCGTCCTGTCTCAGAGAGCGGATTTCTTCTTAAGATGATATAGTTGCGTCATATTGTGAAATTTAATTAATTATTCGGTTTTTGTCCGTCTATTCACAATTCATATTTAAATTTACAATTAAGATAATTAAAATATCATTTTATGTTCCTCATCGAACAATCGATTTACAATTGGAACATCTTTTTACAACATGTTTCGGTTTCTATATAAGCCATCTTCAGGTGTAAAAGTTAAAATTATAAACTTAAAACTTAATTACAATTTTTGATATGCAACTTTTTGGAGATGTTCACTTCCAGATTCATTTTATATTGGAGTGAATGTTTTGGAGTAAATGTTTTTTGATGTTATTTTCCAATATATTATTTTGTTACTATATTCTTTCATATTCTTTCATATTCATTAATATTTCTTTAAATCATTTGTATTACAGGCCGATGTAGAACATCAAAAAACATTCACTCCAAAACATTCACTCCAATATAAAATGAATCTGGATTTCTTCTGTCACTGGTGTCACAAGAAAATCTGTTTCTTTCATCCTTCCTGATCTTACTGATTAGCGGTTTCGTTTTTGGGCAAAACATTTTAATGCTGGCAGCAAACTTTACACTTTAAAAATAAGGCATTTCCTATTTGTTCGTCTCTTATTTTAATTTAAATAAGAATTAAATTAGAACCGTCTATTTAACCACACATCAATCCGCCCGCCTATTATACTTTCGTCTGTCCGTTGTTTTATTCAGTCATCCAAATATTCATATTTTTTGTGTAAGCAAAATTAATAACTAATTTTGCAGACAATTCTTTTCTCTCGGCTCTACATCTAGCTACATACCAATCCATAAATCCTTACATTCATTCATCCATGACCGATCTCTCAGTTCTCTCGTCCACCCATTCATTTGTCTACGCATTCACTCGGTGTATCTGTAGGTGAACTGCAGTACAGAGCTTCTCCGCGTGTTTACTCATACTCATTCAGTTCATAATACCGGCGATAT
Organism: Zootermopsis nevadensis; assembly: GCF_000696155.1. Next base: position 554,183 of record NW_019059831.1, read on the forward strand.
GACAGCTTAGGATTGCCTCTGCAGGGACTATAGCAGCCTATTATCATATGAATAGCACTACCGAGCTACCCCGTACCACGGGGCAGGCACCACAGTTCTGGTACAATTTAGCTGCTGTTTCATTACAATGAGTTGTGTTTTACTAAAACAATTACACTATTTTAGCAGAATAAACGTTTCCATGTCAGCCTCTAAATGATGAAGATAACATTTCTCGTAGATATCTCTTTCCTTTGTTGTTCTTCGTTATGTACGGCTGATAATTAATTGTGATATTCATAGTTGTTATGTTTTCTGATGAATACAAATTCTGTTCCAGTACATCGTGTTTGCAAGTTTTAATTAACTAAACAATACATTTCATTGTTTGAATTACTATTTATCTTGTTAAAGAGAATGCAGCTAACCAACCACTTAACTCGACGATACAGAATCTTCAGGAGTAGGCCATGAAATTCCTATATGAAACCCAAAGATTCGTTACATTGTTCTCAAAATTCCACCGTTGAACTGTATCCTGAATCAGTAGAATCTATCCACATCTTCACACAATAGTCCTCTAAGATCCATTTTAGCATTATCCTCTCATCTTCTTCTAAGTTTCCTGGAAGATATTTTTTATGCATTTTTAGATATTTCTGTGTGCTACTTGTTCCGTTTTTATCATTCTTTCTGATTTAATGAACGTTACTGACGGCGTTACAACCCAGAAGAGATATAAGAGTTAAAAATCTGAAAAAAATATCTTAAAATGTCAGCACAGTTCAGCGAGTTCGGGTGTGTTTTAACCAATAATTTTAATAGTATATATTTGTGACATCGGGAGAATAAGAAAATAATTAAATTTGTTTATATGTGTGATTTATTTTATTTTTATTACTTATTTATTTTTTGTAAAAATTTTATTTATGCGGTTTCCACTTTTCTGAAACTGCATTATTCTCACTAAAAATTGGTTTTTGCGAATATTTTTATACAAACCTGAACATAACAGTACCGATCCAGATGGCTGTCTTCTGGGTTATTGCGCCATGTAGTCTGGAAAAAGTTTCAGAGGTCTTTGCTGCCTCCATCAGCAGGGCAATCCAGAAGACAGCCATCTTCAACTCACCGCCGTGGAAACCTCAAATTCCACAATACCGATTCAGCCATCGAAATCGGTCGTGTACGAATTTTGTGTGTCAACTGTTCTCAAGTCCCAGCTGTAGTTTCCAAGATGGCGGTGCCAAGTGAGTTATCAGTGCAAGCAATTCGGGATTTTATGTTGGAAAATGGTGGTAAAGTGACAAACCATGATTTAGTGAAACATTTCAAACGCTTTCTTACTAATCCTGAAACAAGAGGTATTTATTCCTTTCATTATGGGTTTGAACATTATGAGTTGAAGGGTGATTGAAACAAGTGTCTGGCACTCCCAGCTATAAATGTATAATTTAATAACATTTTCCGTTATTTTATTTCAGTGATAATATTTCCACTTGCTCGTTGATAGAATAATTGTGGTTTAGTTTCGGTGCTCTACATTAACATAACATAATCTCATAGCAACTGACGGTAAATAGTAAGGCTTTCGATCTGTTAATTTTTACTAGAAATTTCGAATGTCTTTACAGTAAGGTGGCTATTTGCGTTGGTAACCTTAAACTGCAGATTTAGCCATGGTGGAAGCATGTACGATAGAATAGTTTTAGGATATTTTTATTGTAAAGCTGTGTATTAGTCAAGATAGTCATGTTGAATCAATTTTTAGTTGAACTGATTGTGAAATGATGGCTTACCCACCAGAGGTCTTAATGAGTCACTAATTGTGTACAAATAACAAGGCCAGATTATGAAACCACTATTTTTAATACAATTAGCCCATGGAATATCTAAGTTTATCTCAGGACTTGTATATAACCTTGTCTTGAGAGAATTTCTTACAGAAATTTTTGTATTATTTTATTTGTTCTGTACTTAACATGTGCACATGAGGAATAGTGGCAAAATAATTTCTTATTATCTTGAATGATCAGGTATATTTGAGTTTATGTTACTATAACATTATTTAAATTTACTTACATCTTTAATAATTTTTATAATCTTTCCAGATGAGGCTCGCAATCAGTTTAAGGAATTTGTAAATATGGTGGCTACAATTCGAAATGAAGGGGTAAATATATACATGCAGCATATTGAAATATGTAGTTTACATTTTATACTTGAGATGTTTATTTTAAAACACGTAAGCTAATATTAAATAATAAGGAAGATGTTACAAAATTGTTTCAATTTTCAGGGCGAGAAGTATTTGATACTAAAGAAAAAGTATCGTAATCCAATGGGAGCGCAAAGTCCAGGAATAAGTGTCGCATCACCGGTGTTACTCAGTCCATCGTCAGATTCTTTGTCCTCGCCTGCTGGCATGGTCCCTTCTGGTAACCTCTTTGCTTCAGAAGAATCTTTGAATGCCATGTCCCCTTCTCGCCACCCACCCCCCTATCGGTCCCCTCCTCCACCTGGTGGTTCACCCATGGAATCTCTAGAATTTGGAATACAATCACCAACTATGAGAAAAGAACATGAGTCGGAAAGAGAAAAGGAGCCTTCTGTCATTATGAGGTCTGCAAGCAGAGATGATATGCTTAGCAGGAGTACTGAAGTCACAGAGGAGACTGTGATTCACACTCCACCACCTGTACCACCTCGCCGTAAAAGCAGCGACAGGCTGAAGCTGGAAAATAAGGAAAATGTTTCTGATGCCACACTGAAGAGACCAAAAATGATAGGAGCTGAGGTGTCCAACAAAATGGTGAGTCAATAATTTTTAGTCTTCAAAAATACTGTTAGTGCTAAAATAAAAACTGAGAGTTAACACTACGGTACAGGGCCTTTCTAAGAACTTAATATTTATTCAGCTTGTCAAGAAATTCCTGACTTTTTTTATGAAAACAAAAGTTTTCTCTTTATGGTTGTAGAAGCTTTTTTTACTCTCTCCAGTCGGGTCTACATCATCATATCCCATGTAACAAAGATCCATTTCAATGAAGATTTCTGTCTTCTGGGTTGTTGCGCTCTGTAGTCTGGTCGATCTTTACCAACGTTTCAGAGGTCATACTGCCTCTGTCATCAGGGCGATGAGTATGAAGATTTCTGTCTTCTGAGCTGTTGCGCTGAGTAGTCTGGTAGATGTTAACCAACGTTTCAGAGGTCATACTGCCTCTGTCATCAGGGCGATGAGTATGAAGATTTCTGTCTTCTGAGCTGTTGCGCTGAGTAGTCTGGTAGATGTTAACCAACGTTTCAGAGGTCATACTGCCTCTGTCATCAGGGCGATGAGTATGAAGATTTCTGTCTTCTGAGCTGTTGCGCTGAGTAGTCTGGTAGATGTTAACCAACGTTTCAGAGGTCATACTGCCTCTGTCATCAGGGCGATGAGTATGAAGATTTCTGTCTTCTGAGCTGTTGCGCTGAGTAGTCTGGTAGATGTTAACCAACGTTTCAGAGGTCATACTGCCTCTGTCATCAGGGCGATGAGTATGAAGATTTCTGTCTTCTGAGCTGTTGCGCTGAGTAGTCTGGTAGATGTTAACCAACGTTTCAGAGGTCATACTGCCTCTGTCATCAGGGCGATGAGTATGAAGATTTCTGTCTTCTGAGCTGTTGCGCTGAGTAGTCTGGTAGATGTTAACCAACGTTTCAGAGGTCATACTGCCTCTGTCATCAGGGCGATGAGTATGAAGATTTCTGTCTTCTGAGCTGTTGCGCTGAGTAGTCTGGTAGATGTTAACCAACGTTTCAGAGGTCATACTGCCTCTGTCATCAGGGCGATGAGTATGAAGATTTCTGTCTTCTGAGCTGTTGCGCTGAGTAGTCTGGTAGATGTTAACCAACGTTTCAGAGGTCATACTGCCCCCGTCATTAGGGCGATGAGTATGAATATTTCTGTCTTCTGGGTTGTTGCGCTGTGTAGTCTGGTCGATCTTTACCAACGTTTCAGAGGGCCTCC
>NW_019059831.1:560152-586612 GCF_000696155.1 Zootermopsis nevadensis
GGTTAACATCGACCAGACTACACAGCGCAACAACCCAGAAGACGGAAATATTCATACTCACCGCTGTGAGAACCTCAAGTCTTACACAGTTGATATACCTGCTTTCTAGGTCAATTTTATAGACCTAGAACTCGAATAGGTCATGATCGATTCCTTCCACATTCTTCCGTATTCATCGTTCACACGCTTCCATTTCGACTCTGTATAGCCCATACAGTTGAAGAAGTGTTCTTAAGTAAAGAAAGATGACGCCTACGAATTTTATGGTAATCGGAATACGTCCTGCGGATGTTTTGTCTGAAATCTGTGAATAGTGAAAGTTTTCGAGCTGGTTTCTTGTCTCTTGCAAGGTGGTGTATTAGTAGGACTGCAAGATTGACCACGCCGACACCGTAATCTTTAGTTTTGTGTTTTAAATTAAATACCATTATCGACACGAAACTTTAGAATTTGCGATCGCTTCCAAAGGTTTGTACTTTGTTTATCTCTTTCACATTTTACAATGCACAATATAATAGTCTACAAATCTAATTATTTTATGTATTTTGGCTCATTTTTAAAGTATATCCAAGCTTTGACAAGAGAAAATAGAAGGAAGAAGTGACGTCGTATTGTTTCGTCAATTACAAATCTCACGTGGATAAGTTCCGGTAATGCTAATTCCGGGATGCTAAATGATTCCTGTATTCTAGTCTTCCAATGTGAATAGCTTTTGCCTTGAAAATGTTAGCGATTTGTGTTATGTGGCATGAGATAAGTGTTCGTATCGGTGTTACGTTGTTGTTGTTCCTTGAATACGCCATTTTTTATTTTCATTTTCCTTCAGTTTGTTTGCTTAGGTGGTTAATGTATTCTAAAGTCCTGCAATCGGTAGTCTTAGTGTTCGGTTGTAGCCTGAAGTTGCGTTTCGAGTAAGTTCGTCTACATTCTGAAGCCATCATGTCTCGATCAGTTTCCTTTGAGGTAAAACACATCGGCTTAACGATATTTATTTCACAAGTTTGTGTTATTCTTCTGGTGTTTAATGAAGTTTGATTTTCAGTTATACTGTAATGCTTGGAGTTAGGTTTTTTTCTACGATAGTTGCAGAACTGGTAGGCCTACAGTAAAGTTCATAGAAATTGGCGAAAACGAAAGTTGTTTATGTGTGTATTTGGGTGAAAGTAACTGGTTTCGCTCGGATATCAAATTAGGCTTTTTTTAAGGTGCCAAAAGACAAAATTGATTTGTTATTTTAGACACAATTCCTATCCAGGACTATAATGGCGTGTTCTGTATCTTTAAAACCCAGCTGTAACTATATTTACCACCTGGTTTAACAATCAATAACGCAGAATTTTGTATTTAAGAGTTTCGAAGATTCTCACTGTAAACGGACTAATTTCTTAAACGGAATTAATTACTTGATCTTTGAAGTGGTGAAATGTTGTGTTTTCTTTGAAGTACGGACTGAATTTTTAAATATTATTAAGATTAGTTTCAGCTTTACAATTTTAAGATATGTATTGTGGTACTTTTCTGATACTCGCAGATATTTTAAATGAAGCAGAAAACGTTTGTTTCCCTCGACATTTACATTTTTATTTATGTTCGATTATAATATCTTCATACACCTGTTGTGTATGACAAGGAAAGAAAGAGTTGAAGGACCTGATTATTAATATTTGAGTATCGTCACGGACCGGATTGAATGTTTTGCTGTCCATAATATTCTCACACCGTTGCCTTATAAAAATGTTAGTGGTTTGTAAATTATTATTAGCGACATGTATGATGATAGGTAATTTCGAAATGTGAAACTTTTGTTGCTAACACAAATTTTTATGTAATACAAGACGGTGATCATGCGAAAATCCTCTTTGGCTTATGTTTTACAGCAATGACTGATGAAGTGTTGAATGTGAGTCAACAGTTGCAAACATATCGTCGATGCAGGACTTTAAAGTTACGTGCAACGTAGTATTTATAGTTGCCAACGATAATAAATAATCCCAGTGGAATTCGATCATATGGTAATTTGTGTGCGAGCCACGAGTGACAACTCATGTTCTAGTATAGAATGTAGTGATTTGCATCCAAATATTTACTGACGTTTGGAATTTTATTCTGTTGGATTTTATATTCGCCACAGGCTTACACTAAAGACATAACGTAATAATTAACTGTTAATTTAGGTTGTTACTGGATCAACCTCTGTAAGACTGAATTACAGGCTTAATTTGAAAGCTATCTTGACGTGCATTCCATAGACATTCGACAATATAAGCCCACATATAGAAGCATTCATATTGTCGATGTTTAAATAACGCATGTGGGAACTGTGTATCCTTGTACATATTACATTTTTTTCAACATATTAAGCGGTCTTCAGCTTTTCTTTCCACTTTCAGTTTAATTTATTTACTTATTTTTGTGTATTTTTGGTTTATTATGTTTTACATTTGCACCCTTTCCTTGATTTGTTTTGTACGGTAGGATGCGAGTGACGGGGATTCCGAGCAGAAGATCAGTGTAAAGGAACGCATGCAGAAATTTAATCGCCTTGCCGAAACCGATATGAAGACACACCCTGTAGCTAACAAGAAGAAAATTGACCGGGTATGTTAAACTTTCTTGTTTAATCTGTCCGAACTATTCCGATTTGTCTGTGTTTGTATGTTTCAACAGATGAACTTTCTGATTAATGATTTCTTTCTTTCTTTCTTAATAAAACTTCTGTCAGTAAGTATAATATTTGTTCGCATTTGGCGATCTGAGAACACCAGCAATAGAGCTGTTGCAATAGCTCCATTGCTGGTTGTTAAAAATGTGTGAATTTCAATTGCTTGGTGTAAATTTTTGCCTGACGTCATATAATCTTAATATTATTATTATTATTATTATTATTTAGTGTTCTGTCTGACGACAGGTCCATATGAACAGGATCCTTCCATCCTTTTCTCGGACTGGGACCTGTTCATATACGTTCTTGGCAGATGATCCAGAAGTGGTTTGCCATTGCCTTCATCTGTGTGTGAATGGAGTAATTGTTGGGATGCCACGGAGAAACCGGGGAAGCCCCCGGAGGAAAACTCCGTGTTGCCTAGACCACGGCCTTGCCCTGTGTTTTGTTGCTGTAGGCTGTTATGGCTGTGTGCTCTGCCCTTGACTTTGGTTCCCAATTTTTTACAAGTCTGTGCAGATGGTAACAGACCGAACTTATGACAGACGATCAAGTACTGAAGTCACCGGAAGGTCACAAAAATGAACTTCACAATATATCTATTTCTTCCATTGATTGACTATCCATCTTTAAAATCGGCCCTGCAACGTGTAGTCAGGTTTAGTGAGTTTATCGGCAGGACAAATGTTTAGTAATTTTTAATAAAATTCTCTTTGAGTTTCATTTAAAGTAGGGTTTACATTTAACCGATATTAACCATAATTATATCAGCTTGCCAAAGTTTAGGATTTACTACCAAACGTAGTATAAATCCGTGAAGTAATTTCGGTGACGAAACATGTGGATACATGTACATGGCCTCACTATTATTATAAATTTTACGCACCCTGTCCAAAAAACCTGTACAAGTTACAGTAAAATAAACCTGATTTAGGCGTAGACCTATTTCAAGATGAAGAATTTCGGTACACAACATGACATTTCCTGAAGAATCAAACATGAGCCATCATCCCTGTAGAGCAGGAGAACCTATTTCTGATGCGTCCATTGTAGCCGGAAACTGACACACACAGGGAGAATCCTAAAACAGCGAGCAAGTTCATGCCGCCTTCTGCATCATGATATCGACGACAGACTCACGTCACTGTCCTTTCTGTCAGATGTTTATCACGAAGATCTCCGAATCGATCTCTGGGCGACGCTATCATAAAGGAGTATGCGGGCTAAGCCACAATTTTAATAAAACTTTAAAAAAAGATACATTTAAAATTTTTAAGTTTTCACCGCGGTAAGTCTGAAGACGGCTATCTTCTGGGTTTTTGCGCCGTGTAATCTGGTAGAACTTTACCGACGTTTCAGAGATGCTTGCTGCCTCCATCATCAGTTGCCATGATACTGTAGTCTTTAAGCAAATAGACCCTTGTAACACCGATATTAAACGAAGTCAAGAAACACCTTATAAATTGGTATCATTAGTTCAACATGAATTCCATCCCAATCATATTCTAGCTGCTTAATATAGAAAATTTAAACAAAAATTGAGATGGCAAATAATGAGCTAAGTGGACCTAGTTTTGGTAATTTTATTGAACTGGTTTTGTCGTTCTTAATTATTAGAATCTCGTCGTATTTATTCATTTAAGCCGGCGACAGTTGAGTTGAATTTCCGAAGAGACTAGTAATTTTATTGGTAACAAGGGTCGTGATGTGCTAACGACCGTTGGGTGTAGCCACGCAGATGAAGACAGCATGTTTCTCCGGCCTTCTAGGATGTCGTGTTGGTAGACGTTTATCGACATTTCGAACTGCGATGGATTTAGAATTTTGTGACATGAAATGCTTTATGGTCGTTTTTAAAAACTGCTGGCATTAGCTTGTTTAAATACACAACTCGTTTCTTGCAGCAGATAAAAACCCATGTAATTTTAAATACTTTTTACTGTCGGGATGTTCAGACTCTTTGATACACTGCATGTGGTAAAACTGTAATTTAGTGAATTTTGTCCACAAAATAATAAAAAAATCAATGCAGTCTTTATGCAAAAACGCAAATGCTGCTTGAATATTGCAGTAAGAATACTAGACCATGTACGCATCGAGGTTTCTAGGAGGCGTTTCTGTGCATCCTGTACCAGTGTCTTTACAGCCTCCACACGCGTAGGTGGAAGCGAGATGTTGCCCAATGGGGCAATTGTTGTTGTAAGTCAGGTGTCATTGTGGAGTTGATTCATAGGCAAGAGACTTCCACCTACCGGATGTGAATGACTTTCTTACCCTTGAGTTAATCCAACGTGTGTAGTCAGTTCCATTACAAATGTCGCTGCCTCTAGTAGCTCAGAGGCTAGGGTTTGATCCTCAGAAGCGTTGAGGAATTTAGTTAGTCATACTAAGTTTTAAAGATGGTAATGGCCGGGCGCATAGCACGCATGGGGGAGAATATCTTGGCGGAAAGAAGAGATAATGTAAGATTAGAAGATAAAGACGAGTAGAATGTGAAGGGAGGAGGAAGAGGGGAGAGTAAACTGTTTACTGTGGCCAGGATCTGCGTTGGAGCCTCTGTTGCATCTATTTATCTTAATTTCCATAATCTCCTTTTGTTTTTCCAGCAAACTAATTAGGTACATTATAACGCTTTTGCGACGCTTGCCAGAATTAATTTTACAGAATCGTTGTTACGTTTTTCGACGTCACATAAAAATACAGCAATGAATTGCACAGTTGTACTTCTTGCATTATGTATGTTGATAATTGAGAGCAGAAGCGACATAACTCGTCTGTCATTACTTTGAGGGTAACTAAACTTATGATAACGATTGTGGAAAGCAGGCCCTCCCCTTGATATTGTTTTCACGAGTACATTAATGCGTATGAAATGACTGGGACATGAGATAAGATGTGGATAATCAGTGGGAAGGGACGACGAAGATATAAGCCCAATGCCAATACTAAAATAGATATTTATTTAAAAATACAAGAAGTGGGATGCCTTTACTTATGGTTCATTGCTGCCTCATGTGAAAATGACATTGGACGTTAGGTTTCCAGGAAAGACGGAAATTTCGTGACCACTCCAAAGACTATTGACTTCTTAAGAAGTACTCTGCTCATTAGATTTAGTAAATTTCGTGACCACTCCAAGGACTATTGACTTCCTAAGAAGTACTCTGCTCATTAGATTTAGTTTAGGATAAAACCTTTTAAAAATTGCGTATGAAATAATGTAGACTGAATATGACTTATTGCGCTTTTGCTGTAAACACTCGGTATTATTTCAAATAAGATCTAAATTCAGGAGACTAGAAGTAATATTACTTTGTGCCCGTTTGCCCGCAGAGACAAATACTCTGATTACTGTACCGTGGCTCACGCAGCCCATTTGTGTGGTGCCACACTGATCGGCTTTAGTTAGTCTGTATTTAATATTCATTTCATTTAATTCTGCATTGGATTGTTAGTGCTGATAATACCCTCGGAGAGGGCAGCTTCGCTATTTATATTCATAAGATTTAAAACTGGTATGTGAGACAGACAACTACCCCACTTTGCTTCTTCAGGCACCCATCAATGTGATAAGCGTCTCCATTCCTCATGAGTAATGGGAACCCAATGCAGAATATGACCAGTCATTCAGTAATTTGTTTCTTTTTTATTTTTGTATTCTCTCTTCCTACTCACTCTTATGCCTCGCCAGTATTTGTTTTACTCCCGCTGAGAACACAAATTACTTTACAATCGTTTACATTCTTCTTGTTCCTCTTGTGCTCTCTTTGCTTTCGTTATCTTGTTTCGTCTTACTACTTATTGTTTTCCCCTCGTTATGGCTTACAACTTTTTAAAACTGAATATAGTTGTGTCTGTCTGTATACAAAACTTCATAGCCCTTACATAGAGAGGCCTGCACGTACACTGTACATTTGGCATCTAGCGATCATAGTTGAAACAAAATCATTTTAACTTAATGTAGTCACATCTGCTGGAAAGTGTAAAGAAGTGGCTTGTGATCTATAAAGCTCATCACAACAATAACAAAACAACTGAGCGAAACCACGACTTTTCAACAACTGGTTAATGTTTATCATAACCTTATTTAGGAGGCCATGTTGTCATTCTGGAAAGTATTTCGATAAAATTTATTATTTGGCCAAAATGCCTTCACCATAAATATTTGAGCGAATTTAATGTTGGTCCATACTATTATCAACATCATCTGACTGACCAAAAATCAATTATCCATCTATCAGTCTGCTCATAATATAACAGCCAGTGCTAGGCACCCTTGAATGTACGAATGCGACGTTCGTGCGATGCGAAAAACAATCGAAATGTTGACGGTGGCAACTCTGGTAGCAAGAAATGCAAGCGAGACTATGGTAGTGCCTATTATGGGCGAATCCAGTGGTCGGTTTTATGTCGGTGCGTTCGAGAGGAATCGGGCTTCAGTTGCCGTGGACACGTTTTCTTTTAAAGGAACTTAACAAATGTACTTTGAATGCGATTTGCAGTTGAGATTTTAGGTTCTCACAGCGGCGAATGTGAAGGTGACTGTCTTATGGGATGTTGCGCCGTATAGTCTTGTTACAGTTTACCGACGTTTCAGAGGTGCTTGCTACCTCCATCATCAGGGCCGCCTGCACGCCACAACATCTCGGAGGACGATCATCTTCTGTAGAGAATAATTTGGTTTCATTGTTCGTTAAGAAATGTGGTTCCATGCTACTAACTTCATAGCCCACCAACGTGTGGCTTTACATGCAAGTCATCGTAGCTGTGGGTGTCCATACCAGCTAATACGTAGTCCATCTGATATTGCCTGCAAGTCTCGAAAGATTATATGCATTCATAGCTTGCACGTCTGCACACGATCTGTTAACTTTGATCCTCACCCTTGTGTTTCCTACGATACGGAACAGGGTTGCCCATCTAGTGGCTTATGGGACATTAGCTGCTTTACAGAGTCCTATTCAGAAGTTACTCAGTAGGTCAATCAATTTCTCTTGCACATGAATCCTAAGTTTCATTACCGTGTTTCGATAATCCCTCTGCTGGATATCATAATGAGCCAAATGAAATTCATTCCGCTTATTCGCAAGTTCATTTGTATAAACTTCAATATTATCTTTCTATCTTCGCGGATGTGTATCATAGCTACTTTCAGGATGGCGATGGAGTCAGTAAAATGCTCTGAAACCTGAAGATACCAACGGCGGAACATCCCAAAAGACAGCCATCTCCTCGGTTAATACTTAAGTCAGCAGGCTTATAGTGACATGAACATACTAGGTATTCCTTAACAGCATTACCATGGTAACAGTTATAATATTAAGTTAATAAAGATGTCCCACTACACGCCATGTAGGCACTTGTGGGGGGGAACGAGGTTTAGCCACTACTCATTCTTAACCTCGGCACTAGATGGGGGTGAGTGGGCAGTGTCACGCCCCGGCCGTGCTTTACCCCCGGGAAAAAACCCCAGTACCCATTGATTGGGAGGCTGGGTTGGCCCCAGAGTCGTCCTGGACGCAGAGACTAGAGAAAAAATCCTCTGTCAGTCACTATATTGACTGAGCTACCACGGCTGTCTTAACGGTTGTAATATTATCCCATAAAACCTCAAATTCCTTAAGATCACATGATTGCCGTACCATGACAACAGCGTTAATAACACTCGCATTCATAAGCATAAGGCCCCAGATTCCTTAACAACAAACAGCAAATGTTCACCAACCAAGCAACCAACATTGCTTTTTGTGTAGTTATAGATTCTTATGTATTCGGAACATATTTCAGCTGCATTTCCTTTAGTTAGAATCGTGCACACCGAAGCTGGTGTTTGATTTCCATATCCGTGTCTGTTCCTCAGTTTTGACATGGATACCCAAAGCTCTTACATCTTCTGTGTGAAAGTCTGTCTCCTCCTGACAAGAATTTGAATTCGCTATTGCTTATTCGCGGCGCAAATTGTTGTGGCCTGTACCGACAGCAGGCGACTTCTCAAGTTTTGGTCAGTGCTGGACAAGCTGTGTCGGATTTACTGTCGTAGATATTTACGTTTTGACATATTTTGAGCATGTGATACATAAACATTTATACAAGTTTTGCGACAGTTGTAAGGTGGTATTTATTTTGATATTTTATTTAATTTTGTGTAGGTATTCTGAGTATAAACATATAGCAGCAGGTTAACCTCCAGATTTAGCTCTGCTGTGTTTTGTGTGGTATTAGGTCTTCTGTGCAGTTTTTTTGGCATTTTTTTTTCTGATAATATAGAACACCTGACATTTCCCAAGGTACTCGGAAATATTGTATGAATCATTTTTATATGTTGTATTCCTCCGGAACGTAGCAACTACCTACAAGACTACGCGGAGTCACGACCCACCTTGAGAACCTTAGTTCTCAAGGCGCATGAACCAGTTCTCCACTGAGTTGTCAAGTTTCGTAACTACTAACCCTCCCTGCATTCCTTCCCGCAATTCTGCGTGTTGCAATTCCCAAAGTTGTGTTTCTCTGATTCAAGTTGTTAGGACGCCGGCCGTCTTCCCACCGCATCTGTTACAGCTAGACGGGGACAGAGCACGAGAAGATATCAAATGTATGACAAAATCACAACACTCAGCGTTTCGTAAAATTTGCTATTTTACAATACATTTTAGTACCCTATATGCCTAAAGAACATTCAGTGGAGAAAAGTCCTGTCGTACCAGAAATCTAACCCCGGTATTGCAGCACGTTTGCCGAGTTACGAAGCTCAGGACATGCTTAATCAACATACACAACTGAACCCCGGTATTGCAGCACGTTGCCGAGTTACGTAGCTGAGGACATGCTTAATCAACATACACAACTTGTTATTGACATATGATTTGGTGTGCTTCGACTTATTGAATTGTAGCACTATGTGTGACGTGAAGTGAGAATGTTGACAAACATTAATCTACCCAGCAGTGAAGCTTGAGAGATACTGGGAGTCATAAGCAAACATTTCTTAATGATTGATTAAGACTTAATAATTAAGCCCCTTAGTTGCACAGCCAGTTGATTAGCTAGATTCATATCTGGAGGGACGTCGGTTATTATTGGTATGTAAATATGCCTTGTTACCAGTCCGTTGTTCCTTGCAGGAGAACATGACATGTGTGTAGGTGACATGTTAATCCACCAGGTTTGTTTGACAAGGCTCGTGCACTTCAGAACACAGACCTACCAGCTATCAAAATGTTGAAGTTCAGGATTCATATATATATCTCGTTTGACACTTCTGTATTCCAGGGTATTTTTTATGCTTATGTTGGCATAGCTGTCAGCTAGTCTTTCCTTGCAGTACAATTCTGTGATTATCTTGGATTAACTGCACATTATGGACATCAGTTTTATGTCTGAAATTACTAAATACGAACATACATTTTACAGAACGTGTAAGTTCAATTAGTGTTTGTCACGTTTGGGTTTTAACAGATTTTAAATAATGGAAGTATTATTTCATAAGAGATTTTTTACTCGAAGCTAGTTTGTTAAAATTAGATTAGCGTAACGTAACGTCGCGGTTAAGTGGTTCGCACTGTTTCGTATTCGTCTCGGATTCAAATCTTGGCGTAACAGGTTTTCGTGGTTTTTCTATATCTCCCAAGAGGAATGCCTGAATACTGTTTTAAATTCCTTAAACAAGGCAACGACGGCTTCCTTGTCCTTTTCACTTCGTTATTCACAGTCATCCTTTTATTGGGCTACTGACAGCGTCTTTGTGTAGGGTTAAACCGCGAATAAGTAAGTTAAATAAAAGTAGACCAGTATCTGACCGAAATAAAATTGTAAAGGAATGGAAAGATGTGCGCGATTTTTCACAGCTTATTGGTCGTAATATATTGGGGATACAAATATATAGTTGCAAAGCATACCAAGTCTGGCGGAGTAAGGTTAGGAGATCGTGTTTTTTAGTTACGCATTAGGACATCTTTATATCTATCTTAACACAGTTAGTCGTACGTCTTGATAACCGAGGCGTTGTACTTTATATAACCAAAAAGCCACAAACAGCTCAAGTGATGATGTTCTTCAACATCAAATAAATTCAGATCGAAAGGGCCATTGCTTCTAAGCGACATATCTCGTACGTGGTATGGACGGGTTAAAATACGACATGAGATTTGATGCGTATAAACAACTAAATATAAAGTGAAATTACGACCTGCACTGTCTTTTGTTTTACCAGATGAGAATATATCTTCGTGCTTTCACGCGATTTCGAGGGTGACCTGAAGTTTCCTGGACTGTCATTAATATAGGCGTACACTGTGGTCATGATCTTCTGACATATCGTGACAATTAGCGTTGTGTGGATGGTGTTTCTTGCACGGCGACAACGCGGCCGTCTGCCTGTGCCAGTTGGACGACAAAGAGTGTAATGTTTCCACTTCCATAAATATAAATTCTGTTGTACAGTTTGCATGACCCATGTGAGGAACATGATGAAAGCAAAAGTGGAATATGAACTTTGTATGACTTCATTTTAATTGCACTATTATTTTAGCTGAAAGTGTCGATGATTTACAGCTCATTATTTCTTGTGTTGGAAACAAATTTTTCTCTACTGGCTCCGTTTTAAAATTGTTGTACTGGATTTTGGAAACACTTCTAATATTTTCGTATTGTCTATACATTATTTTGTCAGAATTAGCTGCTGGGCAATGGGATGGTGGATTCAGTTCAAGAGGACGTGATATGGTGGCATCCTGGCATGTTACTGCGAATCGAATGTTCAACACGCTGTAGGCCTTTCTAACAAAAACACAGATTCAATTGGACTACTGTATCATTAGCTATTGTCGTCACATTGCCTTCAGTATAACCCACCCGCCATCTAGCCTTCACCCTCTTCCGTCTGGACCAAATCCCCCACTCAACTTCACTGTATGCCTCTGTTGTTGTTTTCACCCCCTTGAAGCCGATGGGGGTGTTCTCCCCCATTCTGGGACTCTGGTAATTGCACAAACTTGTTAACGTGGTCGGTATGAAAGGTAAAACATGTCCGTACTATGCTGAATGCACTCTCTCTCATCCCCGGCATCCGGCATGAGCTTTACATCCTGACGTCGCTCCACGGAAGTGGGTTTAGAATTTAGTTTTACAGGCGAATAGGGCCATAGGGTAGGGTGGGGTAACATACATACAGTACAAATACAACAAAACGTTGCCATCATGGACCAAAGGGTGGTAGAGAGGCCACGCCAAGTCGTAACAGCTCTAACAAATGGGACACGTTTCGCAATGTTTTTTTTTAATGGAACTCTGATAATGTACGTAAAGAGCACTATCCTGGTGTTCAGCGTCCTATCCTGTCATGTTTTATGGCTTCAGTACCGAGGCCATAAGGCTTACACTTGACATGTGTATTTTATATTTGCATGCTCTGGTCCTACACGGAACGCTCAATACAGGCTGCAGCCTACATTGAGACCATGGGACTTTTGTTTGTGACGCTTCGTTCGGAAAATAAAGTGTGACTTTAATTACAGCGTCTATGTATAGGACCAAGGCTACTCGGTACAGAACTGACATACACTTTTTGTTGATCATTGAATAGTAAAAATACGTTTCGATGGTACATGTTCTGTTGTTTGAGTGGACTACATGAAGGATGGTTGCGTCTGACAACTGATTTGTTTGAAAATGTTAAAACCTACGATCGAGTTGGTTAAACATCGTTCTTTCTAGATACATAATTGTGTATATTTAAATTGCGTTTAGACTAGGTAAGAATGTGGCCCAGTAAATGTTATCAGTATCGGAATTTAGCCTGTTTTTTTAAGGAAACACTCCTATTCATGCCTGTCCTCATTAGAAAACGTTTGAACAGATATACGGATTTTCATCAAATTTGGTTTGATCACACATAGAATTTGTATATTACCCAGTCAGAGCTAGATTAATGTAAGAAAAATGCGTTTAATGTTGAGTAAAGATAGGTTTTTCATTAATCCCGTACGAAAAGTAGAGGGTAATTTGGCGTGCTTTCTAGGAAATGTAATTAGCACTGGTACAAGTATATTTCTTTGGTTATACTGAATAAATTAAAAACATACACGTAAAAACACTTTTTGTACATTTGTTGACTTATACTACTTTAGCTCCGATCAGGTCGTCTAGTGATCACTATTGACAATGTCACCGTACAGTATGGTACTGGTAATGGTTATTCGAAAAATACATATATAAAATTAAACCCTTTCCTTGCTAAGCACAAGTTATCTCGCTTGAGGACACTGGCCTTCGCGCCAGCTGAGTAAGTATCAACTTTTCAGTGAAGAGCCTCCACCTTGACGTTGATTACTTAGAAAACATTCCCATATTCCGTGTATAAACAGAATGAATACAGATCACTTGGTAGGACATGAGATGCGATGTGGTGGGCCTGGTATCCGTTAAACGGCGTGTGTTTCGGATTACCACAGCAGGGGTTGTAAGCCGTCACTAACAACAGAAAACCATTAACAGATTGGTACCCTAAGTTTATCATCACTTCACGTTCAAAACTGAGGGGATTTCGTATTATGTTTGAAGTGAGTGCATACTAATAAAATCTTCCCGGGCTATCAGCCGTGTCATTTCGTTAAAATTCTAAGTTTCAGGGACAGGCTCCGTCCCCATCATCAGGATTTCATATAATCGTTAATTCAGATCGCCTCATATATATACCCGTCCAACGCCCAGGTGTTATCAGGACTATTTTATTATGCATTTAAATAAAATTAACTACAGTTGATTTCTTGTGTTGATGTTTGAGACGGGTTGGCTGGACGGTTGGGTCATTGGATGTACTTACATATATACATACATTACTAGGGTAATGTACGTGATGAAACATGGGAGTTAAAAGTTTCGTATATCATAAGTGTACCTACCAGCGTCTTTATGAAATAGTTTCTAGATCTTGGCAACTATAAACTTGGCGGCGGTGCGAAAATTTGAGAAGTTTTACTCAAGGCGATATCGCAGAATATTAATCAGAGTTGTATACATGAAATGATCACGAATTGTTAACTTACCGTTATCGTTGGCCTCGCCAAATAATGTTTTGAAACATTTGAAGAACTGGTCGTAATAACGTCTCCCCCCCCCAAAAAAAAATTGTATGGTAATCACTTTGTTTTCACTTAAACATGCCATATTGGTGATTTTGACAATTTGTTCCAACTGATTTATTCGATTTATCGTTGTTTCTTTCAGTACATTCTAATGTCCGAAACAAAATAACGAACATGAACTAAAGAGATGACTCACTGGAATCTTAGTCCCGCTTAAGAGCGACTTCTGCCTCGGTAACTCTCATCTCTAATGTTTCTGAATCAATAGCGATGCGCTGGGTATAGATAGATCAGGTGAGATTAGAAATTCTTTGGTATTTGGTGAAATGTAGGATAATTTACGTTAAATGTCACCAGTGAACTGTACCCTTTCCACTGTCCATGGGTATAGTCAGAAGCCTCGTTCATTGGAAAATGTGTGCTTCAATGTACATTTCATCAATTCGCCCATAAGACATGAAAAATAACTCTTGTGTATGTGTGTGTGAACACCACGTCACTGCAACTGAGTGAAAATATGACCATTGGGATTAATGAGGTGCTTGTTGGAACACCCCCCCCCCCCCACGCGGCCCTGCTCAAACAATTGCCGCTTGTGCGTATGTAGGTACGAAATGGTTTCGAGCTGTACATTTCCCTCTGTTTTATCGTCGCTGGTAACACAGGGTTTGTGTGAAAAAACGAGGAGCTGTACAAAATCAACTGCTTCGATTGGTATTGATTGATTTATTTACACTCGTATCTTAGGTTTTAACCCATTAGCAAATGTTTTATTTAATTTTCTATAGGCAATTTACTTTCATGGAATCGGACCGAATTCCATAGCCGAAAGCTGTGTGCCGTGGAAAAGGAGAGATATTGGTATAGGTCTCCCTCCGATATCAAAACTTATTATCCCCAAATTCAAATATCAACTCCTCTGTCCCTCTTAGAGTTTGTAGGACCATGAAAAAATACTGATAGCACATATTCCTATAATTTTGAGCCAGCAAACGACAGATTAATCTCCTCGATTCATGCACATTTATAGTCTCTTTTCATGAAGGTTTTTCGTTTAATTTTATGTTGTTTCATAACGGTGTTCGATGCAGATAATTATCCGCACTTGAAGTAGCAGCCCCCGTTGTTCTCGTCCCTAAATTTGTCTGCCTGTCCGTTTTTTTATTCTCAAAAACCCACACCATGGTGCGGGGTCATACTTGATTAGTTGATATTTTATTGATGGTTAAGAAATCCCGAGCTTTTATAGGTCCCAAAGTTGTATTATTGCATTCAGAATAGCAGGCCTTTCGGCACTTAAGGTCCGTGATACGAGGCTCGTCCACAAAGTAAGTTTCCCTGGGGCCGTTTACAGAAACAAAACACAATTTCATGGAAATATTTATTGCAACAGATACAGCAAGTGTCCAGCTATTTTCAACATATTCACCACCGGAATTGAGACATTTGTCATACCGTGGGACCAACTTTTGAATACCTGTGTCGTAGAAGTCTGCCGCCTGGGATTGGAACCACTGTGTGACAACCATCTCCGCCTCTCTGTCATTCTCAAAACGCTGACGCTGACCGGACAGGAATTTCTTGAGGTGTAGGAAAAGATGGAAATCACTGGGAACGAGGTCCGGGCTGTAGGGTGAATGATCAAACACCTCCCAGCTGAACTCCTGCAGGAGACTCGCTGTCCGTCGAGCCGTGTGCGGCCGAGCGTTATCACTGACCGCACTTCACAGTCGGCGGGAGCTGGAATAAGAACCTCCATCTTCAACAGCTGCAACGATGCTACGGTGAGAAACCATCCTCCATCTGCGTCATGGTCCCCGAAATTTTATATATATATATTTCGTTCTTCAACCAAATGTTGTGTGAATTTCTTTATTCTTGCGTGATAGATTTTGCGTCAATTTATTAAGCGAAAAGTACAAATCATGAATCCAAACCATGCTAGCCGATTCTGGGTATTGCGTCCTGGAACTCGAACGTACGCTATCGATTTCATTCCTTCAGCATTGCATGAGGATCCTTTTCAGGGAAAACTGAAATTTGAACACAAATGGTCGTCGCATTCTAGGCACACAGGCAGTCAAAAAGAACATAGTTGAGGGTCAGATAGTACGTAGGTATATTATCCACTTGGTGCTGTAATATGATCGCGATAGGAAGTAGAAACTGATGAGTTTTCTTTCAGGTGCCAGTGAAGCCAGAAGGGTCTGAGGTGGGGAAGTTGGCACATTTTCTGGCCGCCTGCTTATAATACAAACATCTGTTCTCTGTCAAGTACATGTCTACGAGTGATAGACTCTATCAATCAAGACAGATTGGCTCCAGCTTCAGCTACATGAATACGTCTTATAATCAATACATACACAATTTAGTGCGTCGCCAGCTTTACACATACGAGAGGACCTACGCAGGCTGAAAAAGGACCTTCACAAAAGACTCTGTGTCTGTGTGGATCTCAATTTATTCGTCACTTTCAGGACAGTTGCTGCACCAACACCATTAATACGGCTGTGTCAACGTGGGAATTACATGCTTTTACCTTTTTCTTTAAATTGGTTTGTTTGTGACGTGTAGCATACTTTATTTTCCTTTTTAATGCAACTCAGTCTTAAGTTAGAAATCTGTACTCCTCCCCCAGTATTGTCAGGGTGATTAAGTCGAGAAGAATGAGATGGGCTGGAAATGTAGCGCGCATGGATGGGACAAGAGGTGTGCACCGGGTACTGGTTGGGAAGCCTGAGGGGAAGAGACCGCTGGGGAGACCTAGACATAGATGGGAGGATAATCTCAGGCGGGATCTGTGGGAGATTGAGTTGAATGAGACTGGATTTTTTTGGCCCAGGACAGGGTCCGGTGGAGGGCTTTGGTTAATTCGGTGATGAACCTTCGGGTTCTGTAAGCCATCTAGTTAGTTGGTTAGTTAGCTAGCTCAGTCTTAAGTGATTGTATGTCCGTATTATTCTGCGTTACTTAGTCACGAAGATAATTTTTCCAAGTCTTTGGTCCATATACTGATATTTTGTGGTAGTACGTGGTCAGTGTTCGTGATGCCATAAAGAAGATGAACGAAAATTAAGCGGAAGTGATAAAGAAGAACACAGGAGTCCACAGATGAGTTATGAAACCGACACTTAGTGCACAGTGGCGTAATATGACACAGACCGAATCGACCGGAGTAAAATCTGTGATTTCTAAAATTGAATTTTTTGTATTAGACGTAAGGGAGACGCATTGAAGATCGAATCCTATTGAGACTCATTGGGCTTGGAGAAAAAAGTTTCTGATAAAAATATATATGCTTCTATTACTTCTCTTCTCTCTGCTCTTCCTTTCACGCATGAAGTGACGCTGATATTGGTACAGTAAGAAGCGACATTTGAAGACAGCGATCTTTTTTATTCCGTGAGTGATCATCTATATTGTCTGGTTGTTAACGGTACCGGATGTTAATTCTACTGAAACATGTTAGGTGTGAGCGTTTAGGAGTTCCTGTATCCAAGAGCACAAGTCAAAGAGGTCAGTACACCACTGTCCTTAAGGTTTTCAGAGTGCTTACTTCTATTACACGTTAGTGAGCTGCTCTTTGTGGTTATCTGGAGGAATTTCGGAAACCGCGAATCAGTTGTTATTAGCCGCGTTTAACACGGCCGCAAGGAACGCTCAGTTAGCTTGCTGTACCACGTCGACGCCTCTACACGATCGCGTCCGTACCTAATTGTGATTAAATTTTGGGTTTTCGTGATCGAGGGACAACCAGTAGTTGATTAAGTCTCTAAAGTGGGTGTGTACGCAGTTAAATTCGTGAAAGGCAAGAAATTGTTTCAGAAGTCTCTATAAATTAAATTGTTTAGATTGTCCATTGAAGTGCATTGGACAAACAGGTCGCACGTTTAAAACTAGATCGTGGGAGCATAGTCAGGTCACACGGAACACATACCATGGAAATTGTGGGGGGGAAAACCGAAAAGGAGAAGTTCTTAAATAGCTTAGAAAGATATGTATTCCGAATCAGATACATATAGACCAGGTACATATGAACGACCTTAATATAGACCATAATAATCCTATGTTTGCAGTAATTTATCGGAATTATGCAAATAAATAGCAGAACATTACTACCGCTCTCTCTTCATGTCCCCTCCATTTCACTCAGGAACTTAAGTACGTACACAGGAAACATCACCATGAGCACAGCTCCATTCCAAAACATGACACAGAACCATGAACACGACATGGCGGAGGTAAGATGCCATATAAATAAAAACTTAATTTTACACAAAAGTTACTCTAATGTCGTACAAACATACGGACACATTTGACAACAAGAAGACAACGGATGAACTGTAATAATCCACTGGCACGGAATCAAACATCGCCAGCAATATATTATATATTGTTTGTGGGCATATATATTTTCAAAGATTTTCGAGATATAAGCAAGTCGTTTTATAATGCTGAAACGTGCAGTAACTTAAAAAATGGGCATTTCATAATAATATTTGAGACTTTGTAAAAAGGGGTATACAAGAAGGACGGAGATATTTAAACACGAAGAAAATGTGAATACGTCATAGTATTATAATACAGGATCGATTTCTGATAAATTATTCGCTTACTCGGGAAGATTGTTGTGACTTAAGAGAGGTCTGAAGTAGATCAGTATAGTCACAAGGTTACATTCCAGATGGATGAGTTTCTGTTCCAGGCACGTTCAATATATTTCTGTCAGTCGCGTAACGAGCTGCATTCTCCCTGGAGGTGTAGCGACCAGAGTGTGCAGCCGGCAACGTACCTCCCTCCATCTGGTGCCGCGGTTAAGCATCCGTGAAATTATACTCTCAGTCCTTCTTTATAGAGCTCAGTTCAGTAAATGATTAAATGAAATGTAAAAAGTGTTTGGCGTTGTCCGTCTTTTGAACTGTAATATTTGAAATTTTCGTATACGCCGTTTCTGGAATTTACTCCAGTTCCGTTTCAGGTAATTGGTTGTCATTATACGAAACTGAAAGAATTTTTATTTCAAGTGGCCGTTTCGGTGATCTAGTGGTTAGAATACAAGGCTAGTATTCAGAAGGTCTTTCATTCGACCCCAATCGTCTCTACTGATCTTTAAATATAATATTGTAAAGAAACCTATCAGCTAATCACCCGAATGTGGAAGTAAAGCCGACTGCCTTATCACAACCAGTGGTGCTTAGGCGCAGGGTCGACTTCTTTACAGCATCAAATTAAGAGAATAGTGAGCACGCGTAATAAAGTTAATTGGTACAAATATGTCTTCTGGGATGTCTGTAGTCTAATGTGGTCTGCTATGTAGTCTGGTAGAATTTTACCGGTACCTTGATGATGGAGGTAGTAAGTACCTCCGAAATGTCAGCAAATGTCTACCAGACTATACGGCAGTCATCTTCATATACGTCTTATAGTCCGTAGTTTTACATCGGACTTTTCCGTCATACTGATAGAACACGTTGAATCATGAGGTATGTTTTCCAGAAGTGAGAATAACCTCTGAAATTCCGAGGGAGAGAGACAGAGAGAGAGATAAGCAAATAAAAATAAATAAATATGTGAATAGGCCCACATCTCGGACTGCACCCATATAAATATGTCTGGCGTAGAGCGTAGGCTAGCGCACAGTGTTAAAACTTACCTTGTCTGCGTTCCTTCATCTGGGGATCCCCACTGTGCAGATTGACGGTTTGACATTTCTCAGCAGTGCATAGGCATGGGAATTGATTTTATAATCATTTCAATAAGCAGTTGTTATTTGCTGGTGGACAATGGAGATGGACACAAACCGATAACCACTGAAGATGGGCTATAGGTTACATGAGAGAGGACACGAAAACTACGCGGAAAGAAAGGATGGGCAAAACGGTGGCTTTCGGGCTTCATCGACGTCGATTCTTAATCTTTTCCCTGCTACGCACGAGATGACCCGTTTAAAGCATAGGTCGCAGCTAGTATGTTCTTGTAATTTAGTTGGCCTTCGGTATTGCCAGACAAGCATATCCTGTCATAGCTCAAAAATTAAAAATAAATATTATTTGTGGCTTTTAAACACTGTAAGTCTCGAATTACCATGGAAACAGTACGCTGACAGAAGTTTTATTTTAATAAACACCACTTGTAAAGAATTCGTTAATTGGAGCCCGTGATTTAGCGAACGTGATTATCCTTTGAAGATGGCAACTGCAAAGTTAGCTGAATTACAGTAGGGCCTATTATGTAGACTTTGTTATACTTAAAGTGTGTCCACATAGTGTATTTACGAGTTTGCTGTGATTCTTAGAATAAACAATGATTGTTATTTCCATAAACATCATTAACCAGTTGTTCTTAGTAATAAAGTGTTGTGTTTTCTTTAAGGTATGGACTAAATTTTTAACTTCGGCTTCAAATGGTTAACCTTAATATGTTCTGAATACAAAACGTTATTATTTAAATCAAAATGTATGGAAGTAGTTTCATATTTCTCTTCAAAGTAGCTCCATTTAATTATGAGTGTAATACATTTGTGTTAGAATATTAAGTAATATTCATGGCTTGTGTGTCACAGACGATGACCCTTGTATTTATTTATTTATTGTTGTGTTTTTGCAGGGTTTGGATGACGATGACTCCGCTTCTGTTACAACGGTAAGTGTCCTCTCGTATAATATCAAACAATAGCCCCCACTTGGCTGCCTTTCTGTCTGCGTACATTTGTTTATGGTATTTTATGAACCACAGGAAGGACACTCCATTGTTTACTATTATGACAATTTCTACTGCATTCTTTATATGTGGCATAAGAGTCACTGAAATGTACGTTACTAAACGAAAAAATGGTTGAAGTGTAACAAATTATTTGTATTACTTTTATGGTTGCATATATAAATTTCATTGACCAACAACATGCTTTAAAATGTTAATAATATGTTATTATCACTCGTAGTTTTCTTGCAACGATGCACTTTTAATATTAGAGGACATTAATTAATATTTTAATAATATATTCTCAATATCTGTAAGCTATAATTGCGCAGACAGAATTGTTTGCTGTGAGACATAAGGCAAATCTTTGTTATCTTGAATCTCCTTCCATAAGCATTTGTTTTGTAGTGGTTTTTCTGTCTCATACCCCTCATTATTTACCCAAATCCCTTAAATTCCTCCATGCCGGAAACTAAGCCCGATTGAAGAATGGCAGAAACTTAAGGCCAGAACGTCAGAAACCTGTCCCGTGTTCGAGTCACGGTGAAGGTTGCTGTTGTGTGCTACTCCTTGAGCCTGCGCAAGAGCGACCGCGGAAGAAGGAGGGATATAAGCCGCGATGTACAAATACTACAACAAACATTTTTTCGCTAATAAGCAACACCGCGATACGCAAATACGCGAACGAGTAGGGTCTCATTTATAATATTACTGTTTGTTATGTGGATGCGAAATTTGGCCCCTCACACCGCTCGGAGACCTGGGCGTAGATGGAAAGATAATATTAAACTTGGTCTTATAAAACAATGTGAAAATGCGGACTGGATTTGAATGGATCAAGATAAGGACCACTAATATATTGGGTTTTAATCAAAGTAGTGTTATACATTCAAGGATTTCATGGCGGTAAACCTTCTCACTTGATGTCCTCAGTTCGTATATCGGCTCTTTTAGGCTCCTCGCGCTGTCTGTGCTGCTGTTGATGTAGGTCTCCCAGTACATGTTTTGTAATTGTAATCGACACTACACAACACCGAATAAGACTGTATGAAAACGTAGCATGTTAGTACCGTTATATCAAATCCATTTATTTTCAGTGCAGTGTGTAAGGATTAAGCTATGGCGACTAGACGCCATGTTGCTAATGTAAAGTGTCATATCATGAAGTACATTTGTGTAACACGCACTTCTGTTTACGAGTCGCAGGAAAGTCATGACCTCTGTCCTCAGACCTCACTCATTGGTGGTCTTTTTATCCTTTTTTTTTTAGATTATTGTACAGCGTCATATTTTATCTGGGGTTACTGGGGTTCAAATCCCCGCATTGTATTACCTTTCACAAAGGACAGGGAGGAGAAAACGAGGTATAAAAACTTGTCAAATACCGAACACAAAGAAAAGAGTTTTTTCTCTCTGTTTTATGGGAGTGATTCTAGTACTGGTAGCTTCTCTCGTTCTTCCGTTGTTTATCTTAGGTCCAGACATTTTCCTCAGGACTCTGTTCTCAAATACAATCCATGTTCAGACCACAGTGTCTGGTCTTGGTAGTTAATTTTCTTCGAAGGATTAGAATTCCTCATTTAGAAATTGTTTTCCTTACGTTGTTAACGATAACACGGCCCTGATATTCGTATTGCTTATTTTTTATATCCAGATTGGATTTGCATAAAAATTAGTACGTATCGAACTTCTTTAACCTACGTTTCTGATTTTGTAAAGAGAAACAGAAATGTATCACGATATCCATGGCTTGTTTCTTCCTACCGAGCCATTTGTTGACGTATTTGAACGATAGGTGGTGCGACTTGAATCTCAAGAGGCCACACGAATATTTATAACGTTTTAATTCCCGGCGTAAATTGGGTATTATGGTGAAAGTGTGAACTTCCGAGCCTGGAGCTTTACAAACGCTACTTAATATAGGTTCCCTGAAATGTTTTTGAAAGTAATAAGTCTTCAAACAATACGCAACGTTTGTAAAATTTTGTTTAGTGTAAAACAACATATTAGAAGCGATTCAGGTTAGTTAGAAATGGTGATCCATTGGCGTTTGTTGATGTTAAATTTTGTAAGGAGATAGATCATCATATTACCTTTTTTTCTTGCATTAGAAATATTTGAGGTAATGTTCGTCAAATTCGAGTTAATAATGATCTGTGTAGTGTTGAAATTATGTACAGAAATGGATCACTAAATAAAACAATTATTAACTTGTTGCCTTACCCTTACCGTTTGAAGAAAAATGGGTGTCATAACTTCTTCCTATAATTTTTTATATCCATTTAGACGATCATAAATTCAAAACGAAATAAGACATTCATGAAAAAATTGCAGAGAACACAAATGTTTCTTTCTGCACTCTCTTCCTGGTACTTTTTTTTAGTTTCTCTCTCCAGCTTATTATTATTATTATTAGTTTATTTATCTTTGTTTTTAAATCCTAATGGCGTCTGTAGATGCAATGATGTAGTCAGGAGAAAATTTGTTGCGATAAATTATATTTTAAACTGAGTTATGGAACCGCATCTTTTTCCGTTGTCTTCTCAGTGACTTTTTATAATTTCCGGGTGTTCATCGCGCTTAAAATTTTTGGTTTTCACAGCGGTGAGTATGAAGATTTCTGTCTTCTGGGTTGTTGCGCTGTTGTGTCTGGTCGATGATTACCAACGTTTCGGAGGTCATAATGCCTCCGTCATCAGGGCGTTATTATTTTTAGGACGTAGCCAATTCGCATGACCGGGGCCATTGTCACGCAACAGTGTGAACCGAGGTTATAGTTGAGCAACAATGAGTCGCAGATGACTTAAATGTGTTACTGGATCACATTGATGTTCAACAGCAACCTCGGACGACAGTGCGACAGCGACCTACTTGATTTGGCGTGAAGAACACCTTTGGAATGTCTTCAAGAAAAGCTCTGCACTGACTAACTGAAGACGCAGTTGAGTTTTTAGTAACTCTCTAAAGTTTTTGAAGGTATTATTTATGATCCGCCTTCCTTTTTGAGTCGAAATTGCTGACACGGAGTGAAAGTTTTATTTGCTGAGTCGAATTGTGGAATGCATTTGTGTTCTAGTGTTTTAGCATGAACTTGTGTATTTAAGATTTTATTATAATATTATTTATTCTTCCGTGTAGCCCACTCAACGACGTTTAATATGGTGCATGAAGGTGACAGTCATTCACAATTCAGGCATTCGCAAATAAATCAACCTATCGGAGTTATTTGTGAATGAGTACAATATAATACCAACTCACAAATTAGGCCGCAAAAACTTGAGAGATGTCGTCTTGATATGCCATATTGAATACATTTTTCTGGACTGAAGGATAAATATTATTATCAAATTTGCATTTATTGTTTGATGTGGGTTTATGTCCCGCCTGAAAAAGAATTTTGGCTCCTGCAGCTCGACGCGAAGTCTCGGGAGTGGCTGGTCTTTTCCTCCCAGGCGAACTACCAGGCCCTGGCCAAGCTCGCTGCCGACAATCCTCGTCTCGCCAGGTTCAAGGTAGGAAAGAACTTGTCTCTTCCGTATTCTAGCTGCTCCAAAATGTGATGTTCAAACGAATTATCGTTGAGAATTATCCTCGAAACAGCATTGTCCGGCAATCACGTGTTTGCCAGGTGCGTTGATAGTTGCTTGTGTTGTAGTTAGTTTCGAAGGCGCCAAAGATGTCTGTGTCGATAAAGCTCTTGAAATTTTGAAGTTTTGTAATTACATATTATTTTATTTGACATCGAAATTGCACCCACTTCAGCATTTAAATATTAACCGACATTTCAGTTTCTCGTGTTGACGAGGATGAATACGGTTGTCTTCCGAGTTGTAGCGCCGTGTACTCTGGCAGAAGTTTACCAACGTTAAAGTGTAAACAGTTTTGTTTGTATGCATAATTTTATATTTTACTTTCGGAGGTCCTTGCTGCTTCCATTATCAGGACGCGTATCGCTCTGAATCTAAAAGAATCCACATTTTATTTATGACTGGTTGTAGTGAATAGGCCTACAAGTTAACTTGCTCAAAACATAGCTCAAATTTCCACGATTTGGGCCCCGTTATCAGAAATATTGAATTGATATAGGATTTTTTGGTTAATCTTTGATTTATTAAAATACTTTTTGTATATCATCTCTTTGAACTTTTGGCATTAAATAACCATACTATTTCCGGTTATAAAAGATGCACTTGATATAAAATTCTCTACTCTGATCATGTACCGCTGTGTCGAGGGCAACTCTATTTTTGTTTTAAACCAATATTACTGTTTTATACAAACTTAAGACATAAATGCTTGTTGTTTTATTAAACCGAGCTGACTCTAAATTAAAGTTTACAGGACGTCCGGTGATTACTGTTGCATTGTAATTAACTTAAAAACAGAAACATTTTGAAGATTGTGGTTTAATATGAAGACAGGCCTCTAGAGTTTCAGTACGTGTTTTTTTCGGGGGGGGGGGGGTAATTCTGTGTTCATGAAGCAGTAACTAGTTGAACATGTATTCAATAGCGGCGATTAACCTTGCAGTTAACAGGTGAGAGGAATTGATTGAGGACCGATCGTAAACTTAATTATGTTTTGCACCTGAACTTCAGGAAGAAGGTGCAGGCTCTACAATAAGAACACCTAGATTTGCGGAGTAAGAAGTTAGTCATGCCCAGGAATAAAGTGAAGAATGTTCCCAGCATTCCTCTCTTTAATCTTGACTGAGGCTGTGTGGTCCTCTGAAACGTCGGCAGCACACTGTGACATCACACACAAGCAGGATCAATATTACATCTGACAGCTTATCCCCCAAAATGTTACCCTATGAAGCAATCGCAGCGTGAAAAGAATTGCTCGCCTTCATTCAATGTGTGGTTGTTCTTCTCCAGTTCCCATGCACATCCTTATGGAGTGGTGCTTAGGCGTTGGGACAACTCCATATTCACTTAGTACTTAAATGATGATAACTCAGTCGTACAAGTTCGGCTGAGGTTTCGTTCCCGACAGGGCAGAATTTTTCTCTCCACCACAAAGTTCTGATGACAGAGGCAGCAAGCATCTTTGAAACGTCGGTAAACGTCTACCAGACCAACACGGCGCAACAACTCAGAAGACAGCCATCTTCACATTCTCAGTCGTGAGAACCTCAAATCTCTTATCCTTTCAGAAGTCCGTAATTTGTACCATTTGAACGCGGTGCTGTAAGCATAATGCTAATTAATATCCAGGTTAATTTCAGCGTAGAGTCGATCACTGATACTACCTTCATTACCTTCCGTTCTGTACACGGATATGAAGATTGTATTTTGAGGCTTTTCGAAGTTTGGTAGGTGATTTTAATCGTGTGAGTTTGACCCAAGGGTTGGGCGGGGTTTACTTTACTAAAGCACCGCTTTTGATATAACATTGTATGCATGGGTATAAGGCGACCCCTGTCTACAATAACAGACCTCAGAGGATCACGTATAGGTTATGTTTTGTTGGTACTGGGTAGTGGTGGAGTGGAGTGAGGTGAGGTGGTGGTGGTGGCTCAATTGATGAATATGCAGTGGCATCACTGAGCGCCTGCCGAGTTTGTTAGTTAGAGACACCAATTACCCAGTTGGTGATTAAATCAACACCCGGGTTAATCAGCTTCAGTAACCGGTGAGTGGGGAAGGGGGATATTCTGCGTTGTGAACAAACCGCCCCCACGGGAGCTGGGCTCGTTTTCGTGTCATGCCCGGATCACTTTAATTAATATCACTCCGCCAGCGAGAGGCGGTCTATCCCTGTATCAATACATGCGCGACGCTACGCTAATGGAATATTTATACATTTTAAATTCTATGCGACTTTTTATGTTGTTTTCGAAATGAAAAGGATAAGTTTTCGGGGGTGGGGGGTTAAGAGAGCGTCATTCGTTGTTTAAGCTAAGTACTTCAGTCTGCATGACGAGGTTAGTAAAGTAAAGTTTGTCCCGCTACGTGCCGTAAAGGCGCTTGGGGGGAGTGGAGGTATAGCTCCTCCCTTTCTTGACCTCGGCACTAG
>NW_019059831.1:596909-618643 GCF_000696155.1 Zootermopsis nevadensis
AAGATGAAAATTCAGGTAAAGGGAAGGAGATTTGAGACGATAGAAGAGATTCAGGGAGAATCGCAGATGGTGCTTGACAGGCTGACAAAGAAAGATTTCCAGGGATGCTTCCAGGCTTGGCAGCGGCGCTGGGATCGTTGTGTTCACTCCCAGGGGAACTACTTCGAGGGTGATGGATGAATTTAATACCTGAGATAAGTGTACGGGTTTTTATAGGCGCAGTCTTGAAACTTTCCGATCGCACCTCGTGTGTTTAATATAACCTCAGAGTTCGCGCCGCCCTTGATGTTGTAATTGTGAGGATTGAGGTTCTCAAAGCGGTGAGGGTGATGATGTTGTTCGTCTGGGGTTTGACGCCGTGTAAACTCGCAGGTAGATACCAACGTTTCGAAGAAACGTATTGTCTGCATTTTCGGTGCAGACCAGAATAAAACATCATGTTTCTTGTTGTCTAGTACACTTGAAAGACAACGTTTTGGAAATTGGATCTGTTGCCGTCTTCAGGTGAATACCCACTGAGGTGGGTCTGGGACGAAATGCTAACCCCTAATTCTATAAAAGATTACCGTTGCAAAATTTTACATTTCTTTAAACGTTTACATCTGCATTAAGTGGCACTGGTGTCTTCCCCCACATCACAATTTAACATGGCCGTCATGTTTGTATTATTGATGGTACGAAAATAAAATTTAGGAAGGTTGGGTGGCTTTTAGTGACGTGATGTTTATTTCTAGTTTAATAAATATACATTGTTTGCTTCGGATGTTACTAGTTATATAGACACACGGATATGTTGTCATAAGCTAGTTTGCCCTTTTACAGAAGATGCAAGCTGAAAATATCAATTCGAAGGTTTAATTATTCGGTTTTGAAGACGGACGTATCGTATCAGCGCAGTTAGCTATCTTTCCTGTCATTATGCATTGGTTGTTCATGGATATTTCTTCCCTTATGAAGGAAACCAGCACTTTCTGTTCTCCCTGACAGAGTTTCATGTTCTGTACTTTGTGTGCTAATAAGACAGTTTGCTACATTCGGTATTTCTGGTATAATAGTATGGCCAACATAAATTTCATTGTTCTTGTATTCGCTTCGCATTTCTCTCAGCCGAAAACTGATTTGTTTAGTATATAAGCTTTATTCTAGGAAGGGGGGATCCGAAGTCAAGTGAACGTTAGTGAGGAAAGGTTTGTGCAATTATACAAACGATGCTTTATACCGGTAGGAAAATATGAGTCAGACAAGGCCTAAAGTTAGTTTGTATGTAAAACAGATTTAATGACATACATATATTGTATGCTATTGTAATACGATGATTTGTTTGTCAGAACATATGCCGAGGGTTTCTTAGAATTTTGATACGGAATTCAGTTCGAAGTCCACAAGATCACCTTTTGTTGTTGTGTTCCACTCGACGTAGAAGTATGTATTGTTTTGTAAGATTTGGGGTTTTCACAGCGGTGAGTATGAAGATTTCTGTCTTCTGGGTTGTTGCGCTGTGTAGTCTGGTCGATGAATCGCCCTGATGACGGAGGCAGTATGACCTCTGAAACGTTGGTTAACATCGACCAGACTACACAGCGCAACAACCCAGAAGACAGAAATCTTCATACTCATCGCCCTGATGACAAAGGCAGTGTTACCTCTGAAACGTTGGTTAACATCGACCAGACTACACAGCGTAATAACCCAGAAGACAGAAATCTTCATACTCATCGCCCTGATGACAAAGGCAGTGTTACCTCTGAAACGTTGGTTAACATCGACCAGACTACACAGCGTAATAACCCAGAAGACAGAAATCGTAATGTATTGTTTTCTTTGTAGTTATGCCCGAATAGGCCATTGTTTTGCAGCTTTTGACGGGTGATAAGTGCAAAAATAGTAGGCTTACAATACAAAGATAGGATCCGTTGTATGCAGACGATAGGTTTATAAGCCGTGTGGCGACAGACAGGAATCCTGGAACACAATGTTGCTGGCGACAGAGGGTTACTCCACGAGATAGGCATCGGGGAACATCGGCCCAACACTACCGTAAAATAAAGTTCGGCGCCATACTGGGTCTTGTGTTTTGTTTGTACACGCTCTTTTAAATCGGTTCATGGACACACCTGGATGTGAGGTTGGATGGGGCCCCTCAGTGGCACCCTTGTCCGGAATAGAATTCCTAATATGTAAAATTGTTCTTTTTCTTATGAAATAACAAAATCACGTTTTGTAAGTTAGATATTGCTTCAGTCTGAGGTAAAGAAGGGGGTAAAGGAAGAGACAGCCTAACTCTTCGGCCTCCTGGTTGAGCTAACCCCAGACTTGTCCACATTTTAGTGTGCTAAAAACCCTGTTAGAGGAATATAGGCTGTTTTTTAGACAGTGTGTAATGATCTTCTTCAGGCATCCGTAATGATGAAATAGTGGAGAGATAATTGGCTATGGGGGTAATATAGGGGTAATGGGGCGTGGTGGCGCCATCAGGTACGTCAGGGTACATTCCAATGGCTGTGATTGACAGATAGCTTGCGGGTGGGGGTGGCGTGATGGGGCGCCATGTGGACCCCTAACTGGTTGCTTCATTCAGAATTCGAGCTTTCTTGCTGCAAGGATTGCCTTGACACATCGAATTACCTAAGAGGAAGCCAAATCTGTCGTCCAACGCATCCTATAAAATGTATATTGACTTACCTGGTCAACAAATTCATGAGATTTGAGGTTCCGCGTAGGTCCCTTACGTGATCTCTTGCTCAATAATTTGCCTAGGGTCTACATAACATTGAGACACAGAAACAAGATACTGTAGAGTGTATGCTTATAAAATGAGATCATGCTCGAATGTTATGTTGTTTCTGAAAATATGTGTCAGATGTTTTCATGTTTACTTTTGAAATAAAAAAAAATATTGTTGCGTATTTATGTGGTAACTTATAATTCACAGTACTCAAAAATCACAAACGCCATTAAATTAGTTTATGTTGTAACTTCTTAAAACGACAGTCGGGGTTTCATTCAAATGAGACTGTTAAGTGGAAACACTTTATTTCCGAATGGGTTATCTCATTTTTATAAGTCATCGTTAATCACACGAAATTTGGCTTCGATCAACTTTCCGTAGGTGTCAGTATATTATGCTGAGTAGTTCTGTTGTATCATGTGCTGTGTGTACAAGACAGAGTGTAGCATATGTCAGTCGTTAGTTGGAGTCACATTCCACAGCTTCGTAAATCCCTAGCTCATTATAGAGGAAAACTTGACCTATGTCGTAACTAAACAGAAATGCATGTGAAACCTGCCAGAAAACTACTCACTTTCCTACGCGATGTCGTCTGCCGGTTGCTGGCTGGCTGGCAACATTTGCTGAGTCCTGTTCCAAGTGCTTTGCTGCAGAGGTGTCAAATGCTTTCTGTACGCCCAACAAGAGATATTCTACCCTGGTGATCGGAATTTTATTTAACGATACAAGATACGAATCTCTCTCTTGTCGGGAAGAACGTGAATTACAGTCCATAAATACACGTGTAGCTCGCTTCCCTTTAAACCCCAGTGGTATCTATAAGCACCACTATTTTAATACTAATTAACACTGCATTTTGTATTTATGGGTATTATTCTCGGTGTAAAGAGACATTACTTCCTTAAACAAGATTAACCAGTTTATCTCTAGAATTGAGACGCGTTATGTTTTCTTTGCGGTTCGGACTTAATTATTAATGTTGTCGAGATGAGCTTCGGCTTCACAGGTTGAAAAGGGGTTAGGTGTCCCGAAAAAGAAATGTTAAGCGAATAGGGAATCTGTTCATAATCCCGTGTTATAATGCTGGGTGTGTTCTTCGAAAAACAAATTATGCAATAAAATTTTAAACACGGTATAACTGTTGTTAAGATCGTAACATCAGAAGTGACGTAATCCGGTGAAGTCACTTATTTGCCAAACGAATACCCTGTTGTTCTGCATACTTGGTTTACGTTGATATTAATATTAGCTTCAAACGAATTTTCAACTGTCATCCGATGCTGTATAGTCTGAGTTACTGATAACTCGTAAAATAAATCACACAAATTAATTACAGCAGATTCATATCTGCAGTGTTTGTAATTCAGGGCCTGAGAGATAATACAACATACCAAAGGAAGCTTTTAGGATGTATGTGTATTTCAAGCATGTTTCCTCCCTTGTCTTTCCTGAATAAAATAGGTCTGCGAGAAATGGACGTCGATTTGGAACTCGGAAAGTATTTTGGGTACGCTGTTACTGTTCTACGTTATGAAGTCCTTAGTCTCCGTTTTCTGAACACTTTATGTTGTTTGTGCTCCATTAGTTCAAGTTTGTGATCATTCCGGCTGTCGGCGTTCCGTTTGGTAACAGCCAGAACATTGTGGTACATATTTTATTAAAATTATCCCGTTGGTCAACCTTAGATCAAACTGAACATGCGAATTAATTTTAATTTTGGATCTTGTGAATGTATTACTACAGATCTCGCTGATGAAGTGTTCAGTAAAGTGTTATGGATGGGTTCAAGTCAACAGTTGTTGACAGTAAAAATTATATCTATATTATGGTGTCAGCCAATCGAGTTGGTTTTGCCAGTGATTTATTATTATATGATCAAATCATGGAGGATGAGATGGTCAGGGCATGAGAGACGTGTGGGAGGTATGGTAAGTGCATACAAGATTTTTGTTGCAAACCCTGAAGGACTTGGGCGTAGATTGGATAATAAAATTAAGCTGAAGAAGTTTAAGGACCTAGGGTGTGAGGGTATGTACTTTACACATCTGGCTAATGATAGGAACCAATGGCGGACTCTTGTGAAGACGGTTATGAACCTTCGGTTTTCGTAAAAGATGGGAAATTTCTTGAATGACTCTGCTCCACTGCGTTAGTTGAGTAAAGTCACAGTTGATCATTAATTTTTATTTCGTCCGGTTTTATGGGAAATTATTCAAGAAATTCGTTTTACTACACAGTGATTTGTGGCAAATCATAAGGTCCCCTAATTTTTTTAATGTTCTGGACCAATAAAAACAAAAAAATACCCCGAACGAAGATTGCTGTCTTCCGGGTTGCAGCGCCGTGTAGCCTGGTTGAAGTTTACCGACGTTTCAGAGGTCCTTGCTGCCTCCACCATCAGCACGATGATGGAGGCAGTAAGGACCTCTGAAACGATCTACCAGATTACACGGCGCTGCAACCCAGAAGACAGTCATCTTCGTACTTACCACAGTGGAAACCTCAAATCATACAAACATACCCCAGATGCGTTCATTTGGTAATGAATCTTAAACCCTCTTTCAGATAGGTTATTTTAGTGGACTGAATCTGTAAGCTTCTTTTCATAAATTTCAAAGTCTTTGAAACCATATATCTTCTTCACACATTTTAATTATAACCCTAACCAGTCGTAGCCACTGTAGGCTACTGACTGAGCTACCTGAATTTTGCTACAGTTTCAAAGCATTTATCCTGTATTTTGTTGACAGGACATTGTCAATCACATAATAATCCACACATTCAGTTATTATTGTTCAGATCGAGTAAGCGTTTACAGACGACTGCATTTCCAACAATTTTAGTTGTTAATTGGGCAAGTGAAGAATCCGGAAGTCTGGGGTCGAAGTGTTCCTTGAAGGAAGTCATCTCTTGACACACATAGCTGCCGGGTGAATCCAAGCATCGGGTTCCATGAAGAGGCTGGTGGGCGCCCCCCTGCCACATGTGGGCACTGTGCAGTGGCGGATTGGTTCCATGGTATGGGTTCTACTTTGAAAAGCCGATAGGTTTATTTTTTCAGCCTGTCAAGAAACATCCTTCTTCTGTGCAACCTGATGACTTATTTCCGTGTTCACAAGAGCCCGCCAGTGAACGGTGTCATGAACCAGTTGAATTAATTCCAAATTTTTAAGTAACTTTATCGCACATAATTTATATTTTAATATAATCCACATCCGCGTACTTCTCTCAAGTAATCTCTTACACGTCACTGCTGCGCGAACCTCAAATACCCGATAGACCTATGTAGCAATAATAGTAGAGTAGGTCTGAAGATGGAGATGTCCATATTACTTTTGGTTATGACGCCGTGTGGACTCGTGCTGGTGTCTTTAGGTTCAGATATTGGTACGAAGCTGACCAAATCCTTGTATCTTATGCTCAAGCCCTTGGGAGCTGGGAAGTGCGCAGAGACAACTTTCTCTTTACCTTGGAACATCTCGTGTGTCATCGCGCGATGACCATTCCACCCCTGGTGCCTGTTTCTCCCTCAGCGGCGAGTAATGGCCTGTGAACTGGAGAGTTCTTTCAGTAGGAAGTGGCTCGGTCTGTCCACTGGTTGACAATACGAATGAGCAGATGATGGATAGATAGCCGAATGGGATTATTACCTTCTTGTCCCGCCGTCGGTTTAAAATTCTTGCAGGCGCCTCATCGTGTCGGACAAGCATATACCACA
Organism: Zootermopsis nevadensis; assembly: GCF_000696155.1. The sequence continues at coordinate 603,356 of NW_019059831.1, forward strand.
GCTGAAACGTGATCCGTGTTCTTGTATTCACCAGTGCAGAACCAATACGACGAAGATTTGTTACGATCTTTGGCTCGGCACATATACCCTATTCACTGCACTTAGGGGTGGAACAAGACACGCTGCCTAGTCAAAGTAGAATACCTCCCATTCTCCTCTGTGTCCCAGAAGACAGAGAGATGGGAGTAATATGATTTAATTTTCTCACGACGGCGAGTATGAAGTTGATTGTATTTTGGTATGTTCCGCCGTGTAGTCTGGTAGAAACTGACAGAAACGTCGGTCAGTTTCTACCATATTATACGACGCAACATCCTAGAATACAGCCAACTTCTATGGCAAAACGTTCTCATTTTTAAATGCACATATTTGTTACTTTTTTAAAAACTGTAACATGGGCCAAAAATATTCTTTGCTTTGAGGCGCAGGTTCGAGTCCACCCTGTTGTATTGCTCGGTTAGGGGAACTCTTGTTGTGGCATCACATGTGGGAACTCTCCCGTCACCCCGGTTCCAACATTGTCATAAATTAACACACCCATATGGTGTGTATGGGATTAAGTAGAAGGAGCAGCTTTACCATTACGTATAGTCGCTACTTAATAGTCCCACTTTAGGCAGTATCAGTGGTCCTTCATGCACAGAACAGGTCTTAGGAAGACCTCTGCTGGGGATTGTGACACACGTAATCTTGGTGAGATTTCAGGTTCATAGGGCGACTAGTATTAAGATGACTTGTGTTCTGGGATGTTGCGCCGTGTAGTCTGGTAGAACTTTACTGACGTTTCAGAGGTTTATACTGCCTCCATCATCAGGGCGCAACATTCTAAAAGACAGTAATTTGTATACTGTTTTCAGCGTTCCTCAGAACGTTGGTAACTGAGTGCAAGACTTGGTATTATCGAAATAATTTAAAAAAATAACTGATATATTCAATAAAACAATAGGACATAAAAAATTAACAAAAATAATTGAGAAAAAGTAAGTAGTAAGAATAAAAAAATTGACACAAATGGTAATTTTTTCAGTTCGCATTGTCTATCCTCTTCTAGCGCTTTATGTAGAGATGGCATAAAGATCACGCCATTTTTACCTCGCCAGTTCGTCGTAAGAAATTTCCGTCCGGCTATTGCTATTTGACTGCATTTAATCAAATATTTTCGGTTATGGAGGGGATTGGCCTTCAGTGGAGGAGCTGCCTCATTGTGGCCCCCATGCTTCACTGCTGCTTCAGAGACCCAGATATTCGTGGTCTCTTACTCCTTGAGACGAGATTTTTGATCTCCGTTCAACATACGGATAATTCTACCAGAGATTTGGTTTTAGTAAAATTGTTAAACCCAGGCGGCGAGAAAGTGGAATAATGTGCACACGCTTAGTTGAAGTAATGTCTAAGTACACTTTTGCTTACTCAAAATATTCTTTAAACCAGTTGTAAAAGAGGTAATGAACATGGATTAACAGAGACAGATGAATAAAAGCTGTTAAACTGGGGATTTTAAGACCTTTGGTTACATACAGACTGTTATAATTGCTTAAATACGTTAGGTAGTAACTTCATGTCTGTAATACAGTTGAAGTTATTACCACATGGAGGAAGAAATGGAATGACCCGGCAGATAAAATGGTATGGCCGGAGGTTTGATGGAGTTGTAAACCTACAGAGTGAATTTTGAGTCTAGTAGAGCTTATGTTGGCCTCATCTGCGAAAACTAGAATAATGCACAGAAACTAAGAAAATGATTAAGATTCTTTTAAAAATTTTGGGATTAAATAAACCATTACATTCTTGCATTTAAATTACCTTCTAACAATGATATCGGTGCTGTTTTGGGCATCCCTGTTTGGGGTAATTTTGTTCTTTGTGTTCTGTAACAGACAACTGCGTCGCATTTCTGAAATCCGATTAGCGAAGAAAGCCAGCAGGAAACTGCATGCCAATTACGTTGTCATAATGGTCATTACTCGAGAATCAGAAGACGCTGTCTTAACGCGTAAACTCCATTGTCACAATTTCATGTCGCTGCCAAGAGAAGGCAACAGATGGAATCTGAAGATTTTCCTGTGACGTGCAACAATGGTATAAAAACGATAATTTGAACAGAAAATGGCCATCTTCTGGGTTGTAGCGCAGACTACACGGCGCTGCAATCCAGAAGACGGCCGGCCACCTTCGGACTGACCGCCGTGAGAACCTCAAATCCTACTTAGAATTTGAACACACTACAAGTACAATCGCACGTAATTTAATATACGTACTGGATAGTTTTATTTTTGGTGGGCAGAAATCGGACGTCCGTCCATCCATATGTTTTATTTTTGATACCGGTACACACGAACAAACGTTGACGAAAAAAGGTGTTAGAGAGTCTAATTTAGTCCGTATTTTCCTAATGCCTTCTCCGATTTACCTCATATGGAGCTTTGTGTAATATAGGCCTAACAAGAGAAACAAATATGATTACTTTTACAACAATATATTTATAACTACAATAAATAAACAAGGCCGATAAGCCATAATACTTTTAGGTATTTACTGTTTAAAAGGTTTATCCACATGTTTGAGCGTGTGTTTAATTCTGAAAACCAGTTCCATCCTGTGCTTCCATTCTTCGTTTACATTTCTCTTAAAGTAAACGAGTGACACGATGAAAGTAATTATTTTGAAAGTCTTGTGAACAGACCTCTACGTTTCAGTTCATCGTTTTTTCCCCAGTGACCACATAATGACGATTACACGAATTATATAGAGACGCTGCTGTAGTGTGTAGACATAGATTACTTTTGCAATATAAACCGCTTATGATCGCCTGACATTAAAACTGATAGGGACATGGATGACACTGTACCAAAGGATTTTGTGTGAAAGATTGCCCTTAAAAGTTGTGTCCCATAATTCTGCACCGGTTCTAGGTAATAACATTTTAACTACCCGGCGTCTACTCGGGCAGAAGAATTTACGAAGTTTTGAATTACCACGTCCGTGTCGGTGACATACTGTGCATAAAATTTGAAGCCCGGTCTGTGGCGGCGAGAGAGCCACGTGTGTGAATCGTTATCACCACCACACTCTTGTGCGGTGACCCACGAACACGACACGCCGTGATTGTACTAGGCACAGGCTTGCCCACAAGTTGTAGTCTCATGCAAATTGACATTCTCACAGTGAGAAGCATTTCATTCGACCGTACGCGCGTGTTACAATGTGATGATGGCATATTTGAACGAAAGAGGGAAGACCTGGTTGTGATAAAGGTGACACAGGCCAACAAAGATTTGTTTTCTAACGCTTTGACTTAGGATGTCGTGCCCCACTGAATTAGTATTTTTTTTTGTATTTTATTGTAGAGTCTGCATTAAGTCAATGACGATAATTCATCTTTAAAAATTTAACTCTAGAGTGGCCAGCTTCACGTTCTGCCCACTTTTCTCTCGCATAAATTTTCTCCGGGATCCGTCACTTGGGAGGAAATCAGACGTCAGAACGTGTAAAATAGTTCAAGCTTGGACCTGTGTTAACACATGCAATGAAGAAGGATTGTATAAAATGCTTGGAGTTGCCGGCAGTTCGTTCCAGGCTTGAGACTGAAGTGATACGCGCTGAAGTGACAGGAAGCCCACAAAGTAAACCCCTCATTCTCCCTCCCCAAATAGAAAACTTTTCTCCCGGATGCTTCTTTTGAAATTATGTGTTGTACAGAAGTGTGTTACTACTGTAATTTCCTTGTCGCATAGTAAACATGAAATGTTGGATGTTGTTTTAAGCCAGGACTTGTCACGTAAAATCTCATGTTTACACACTGTAAGAAACGAGGGCCCTTAAGTCTTCCTTTGCTCATGGCATCTAGACCCACGTGGTTTATCTGGGGCAATTGGAATATCACATCCATCCCGTTGCTTAACATAACGCTACCGGGCCGTCTAACCTCGTTGGGTTAGCACATCTATCTGTCGGAACATTCCTACGAAATGGATCTACTGAACTGCCTAATCTTATTCTGTTGCAGAAGGTCTAGTGGTTCAACTTTCCGATGCTACGAACGAGATTTCTCGTTTAGGAACAGCAATCAGTTCTGTTCTGAATAACTCTAGTATTTAACATCAGTGAAAAATACATATATTTTTGTTCGTTTATTCAAATTGTTTGCTACGTGTACAAACAAAATGTATTTGAGCTTAATAAAACTGAATTTTTTAACTACTTACATTTATACAGGCATATGTTAGTATTTTATTGTCGGATATGAGCTTTACAGCACAGGCATTCTTTAAGCCTTCCACAAGCTCAATTATCAGACGACATTTTCTATCGGTTCCATTAAGAGTACGGTGTTGTAAACAGACGACGGAAGCGTAACATTCTTATGGATCTTAGGTAAATACGTTGTGGATGAGAGGTGGATGAAACTGGCTCCAGATCATGGTCAGTGGCGGACTTAGGTTCTAGCCCTGTTGAAATAGATGGACATGGGGGGGGGGGGGTTGTGTGCAAAATGATGGGTTTCAATATGATTTTTTTGTGGAGAAACATTGAGGAGGTATTTCTTGGCATTTGAGTCCAGTATGAAACATTTTTAGTCTGATGGAAGAAAAAAGTAGGACCACCTTGGTCTAAATAATCGTTGCCAAAATAAATATTTTGAATTTAGATTAAAACTGAAGTTAAGAATTAGTACCTTTAGTCTGAGTAATGTTTTCTGTTGCTTGAGATTTAGAAATTGGTGATGAGACGTAGATTCACTCTAGTGTGCATAAAGAACGCCAAGACGCTCCTGGTAAGAGGACATTGGCAAGAATTACGTTTCACATGTTGCTGGTTGGGATTCAACACAATTAGCTCAGTCTTTCAGAATCGTTAATTTCGTTAGAAGACGCTGGTGTAGAAAGAAGACTGTGCCCCATGCTGCTATGCGGGTAAACGACAGTTCACAGTTCACCCTAACACGGAGTTATATTTCAGCCCGGTACAGTAACGTAAACCACTCACGCCTTAACGATATTTAGTACAGCTCAGTGTGCTCTTCTAAATAATATTTAAAGATGCGGTTTCTACTGCTAAGAAAACGCCACTTCGCTTTGCTGTCTGCACTGCGAATCATACAGAACCTGTAAACGAACTATGTGGGCTAAATACAGAGTTATAGATTATTAAAGAAGGCGGTACATATAATTATTATTATGCTTGTTAACGAGTGCGTTAAATATGTAACTGCGAGTCCGTCTCGATTGTGCAGAGGTTTTCTTAAAAGGGTATATGGACTTAGGAACTTTGTGATTCCTGTAACTCGTACCCTATGTAAGGATACTGAAGAAATCCGAGTCGCTACATGGGCTAGGATGTGGGAGATACGACGTGTGTATAGAATTTTTGTGGGGGAACCTTTTAGAAGACTAAGGAGATGGATGATAACATTAAGGTGGATCTTATTGAAAGAGGTGGATGGAAGTGGTTCAGGATCGTGTAATATGACGGGTTCTGTGTGGTGTCTGTGGTGCTCATGCTCCGACGAAGACAGCCTTTCTGTAGTACACCGATGGCTTGAAGTTTTAATCAATTAACTCTGTCGATTACCCGTGACATGTCTGTTGTGCAGTCGCTGCAGGCAGCTTGGGGAACCGAGGCACACGAAGAGCAGACAGCTTCTGCGGAGGGAATCGCGGACTGATTAATGAGCGACTCTCTTCTTCGAGTGGGGGTGGGCTGAGCATACGTTTGTGCATATTTTTACAGCAGGAACTGGCTTAGTGTAGCAGTTGGCTTGGAATGTCAACTGCCACCGAATATCTTCTCGTTTCTTATTTAGATGAAACAGTTTTACTACTGAATATGCCAGCAGCCATGACAGTACAGTAGAACTTTGAAGGTTTTGAAGTTGGGTAATTTAATAAGTGGATGTACAGCTGCGTTGGTTTCGTGATATTATGGGTCTGAAAGGTTGTCATAAGCAAAAATAAAATCTTAGATGATAAGTTTTTAAAATAGTATTTCTAACAAATTGTATACTACAATTCGAGCTTTAGTTATTTTCCATCTGCATTCTTTGAGATTTTTAACACTGCGTTCGGTCTTATGTTAATTGCGTAGGCTACATACAAATTCATTTTGACAACGTTAATCACATCGCAGATGTATGTCATACTACACAGTCATTTCCTTGTATTTTTTTTTCAATATCTGTTTATCATTGTCTCTCTTTGCCTTCCTACCCATTTTTATGTCCGTCCATCTGTCCGTCCATAGTTATTAATATATACTGACTGCCACTTGTAGGCCAACTACTCCTTGTTAACTGCTAACAACAACTTGATTATGCATACAGGAGTACACAGTGTTATGTGGGCGCACTAGCAATGTAGTGGCAGTTTTACATTATTTAAGAATCCTGTGAAAAATACAGCGTCTTAGTTTGTAGTCTTTTGGTGATCGACACGTCTGGTGGGTCTGGATTTATTGTTTTCCACTTTGAAAGTTATTGTAAGGTTTGCAGAAGTGAGGTGTTGGGTTTCCGACCCAGCGCTCGGTATATAATTCGTGGTAAAACAAGAGCCACCCTTATAAGATAGTGCTTGGAGCCCAGAGCGCTGGAGCTCTGAGACTAATTAGTGTCACAGGTTAGATTAATGGCAAGACAGTAGGTACTTGGTTCGAATCTCTGCTCTACTCAGCTACATGCTGGAATCCTCCCTTTTGTACGGCTGTATAAATTTGAAAAAAGAGACAACTTTTATGAATTTATTTTGGTACTAACTAATGAAGCTTTGGAAGTAGACATACGGGACTTGGTTTTGAAGTAGATCGTTAACATGTATATCTTCAAATTCTGTGTGAAATATTGTTTACATATGAGTTTTTTATAATGGTGTGTGTGTGTGCGGAGTTTAAGAAACTACTTCATGCACGTAAATGTGTCGCTAAATAGTAGCTTCTAATCACTTGTTAATACTAATGCTAATAATATCACTTCATAGTGGGCCTACTCGTTTGGTTTATAGTCCCCGTCGTTTCGTGTCGCCCGACACTTTCAGTACATTGATCTAGAGGCCGTAGAGTTGTATGCATTCCACACACTATAACTTGTCGTCCTGTTTGACGGATCTGCCAGCTAAGGAACAAGGTCTTGTTACCGAATTTGGGGGAAACAGGACGACTGGCGCCGAGTGTCTGGACTTAAGGACATTGTGGCTCCACGGATGACCAATTAGAATGGTCGGACACCTTGCCTTACGTGATTTATGATGTCATTGGCACTTCCTGTGTTTCCCAAGTAGTTGTTGTTTTTGTCATGAGTGGGAGGTTCTTTGGTGTCCCTCCCCAAGAACTGGGCCCCATAAACTTTTGTGTTCCTCCTCCCCTTGAGAAGTAGGCGTGTAGTTCGGCGGTCGACATGCCTTGGACATCAATGGCCAGTGTCCATTCAATATTCATTCCAAGGAGATTATATGGGACATGTCCCCACGGCATTGTGTTCTGGATGTTGCGCCCTGGTGAAGGAGGCGGTAAACGCGTCAGTATCTACCAGACTACACGGTCCAACTTCTCAGAAGACAGTCGTCTTCGTACTCGCTGCCGTGAGAACCTGAAATCTCACGTGGTTTCTTTTTATTTGCACTTTCTCGACCCGTGAAGTAGCTAGGGCTTGATCCAAGGTACCTCGGGCAATGAACGACGCCCACGAAGCAGTTCCGTTCGATGCAAACTGCTTAAGGCGCCAGTTAGAGTGACACCTTCTGGTGGCTTCATGCAACCTCCTTGATTCTCGACTCATTCTAATGCTACAGAACTCACGTTTGTTTCAGCCCAATGCGTTGCTTGTTGCATGTCTGAAGCTTAAAGAATAACTTCGTTTTTCGACATCGGCAATACCAAGACGTGACTACACAAAATCTCGAAGAAAATACAGCAAGAAGTTCTGGGAAGAATTTGTGACACCTACTTCCTTTCTAATGTTTCTTCTTTCTTACAGTGTTTAGGTCCATTAGATCTGTTTCTAGATTACACGAGCTGTTTTTGGTCTTTATAGATTTCGCTTTTCTCGAAGCCTGTAGTTGAAAACTCTTCTAGGGAATTATTAGCTTGGCTTTAAGTGAAATGGCGTCGTTCATTATCCTAACATCAAGTAGAATGTACGACCTAAAACTTTTACGGCGACATTTCAGGTGTCATCTTTCTCCATCAGGATCATTGATGTGATTATAGTCCTCATACCATCCCTTCCTTTCATTTTATAATTACGGTGATAGTGGCGTATAATATTAATAATCATTACATTTAATTATAACTGTCTAAGCAAAATTTCCATCATTAGGTCAACAGATACAACCTATGTTAATTTTCACCCTGATGCCACGAAATTCGTGGACATGTTTACGTCTGTATACAAAATTTCTATCTCCATCAAAAATTCCTTGAAATTCATGAAGTATTGGAGTTAAAAATCTATGTATCTTTTTATGGCATCCCTGCACCTGTCGTGTGTCTCAGAATGTAACCAGAGTGATGACAGCATCTTCCCGTTTCTATGGAAACGAAGCCAAGACCGCCGTTGAGGAAGGGACCTATATTAATTTCACCCTGATGCAACGAAATTCGTGGACATGTTTACGTCTATATACAAAATTTCTAACTCCATCAAATTCCTTGAATTTTGTCATCAGCCACACGCCAGTTTGTTTATTTGTTTATGTCTATACTGAGAACTATTTTCTCGGTGTAAAGCTGTTAAACCCGATTCTAACTGCGAACCTTCTTAACAAAGAAAACATTTTCCCCTGTTGCACGTGCATTGTGAATGTAGTATGTAGGTCTCGATATTTTCAGTGTAGTCAGAAAATGCTTCTGAAATGAAGTGCTACATACTTAGAACCAGCCACAAAAGCGTTTGAAACAGGCGTTAAATAGGCTTCTAAGAAATATCACGACGAAATGCGTAATTGCAGTTTGTTTCGCTTGGCACGTCCAGAAGCACATCCACTTTGGCAGCAGACTGCAAATGGTGTCCATTACTATCAAGCCCGTCTCTGATTAATACACGTTCTAACTGTTTTTATCCAAACAAATCTGTTTGTATGTACTAATGTTTTGTCATCAGTACATTTGGCTGCCTGAGTTAACGTTTCCGTGGTCTCTATCAAGTGACATCTAGCGTCTTTTCCCCCAGCTGCGTTGCTACGATGACAGATATCAGCATTAGCCTACTATGGTGACAGAGTTAATGATCCTGATGCCTTAGTTATTCCATCTTAACACAACAGAAACATTGTGTGGGAGGAGGCAGTTCACTTTAAGAACTTTACAGTAGATTACGCACGATGAAATCTCATTCGAGCCGTGGATACAGTTCAGCCGTAACCACGAAGGAAAGACTTTTTTTCCCTTTTCTCCTGCCCTCTTCCTTCTATTACTTCCCTCATGAAGTCTTGGAGTGAAAAATCGATGTATCTTTTTATGGCATCCCTGCACCTGTTGTGTCTCAGAATGTAACCAGAGTGATGACAGCATCTTCCCGTTTCTATGGAAACGAAGCCAAGAGGCACTGGTATGACCGCTGTTGAGGAAGAGGGGACGAAGGACGAAGAGGGGCAAGTTAGAAGCAACCGCCAGAGGGTGAGAATGAAATAAGGGCTGATGACGAACCAGCTGTATAGATTTGAGATTTTATTATCGTGTGTCAGAGGTTATCAGCCTGTTGATCGCAACACGGAGGTGTTGACTTTGATGTAGATGTTGTTGATTTTAGACTTGTTTCCGAAAGACAGCATTGGCATTAAAGGATTTTAGTATGTCTCTAGATGGGGATCGGCTCATCGCGTGGCCTTTATTTGCACAGTATAGAACAACACTGACGTACATTTATGCCCTAAGCGTGATTTTAACCGAATAGTTATAGTAATAGTGTGGCCGGGCACCTAACGCAGGAGCGTCTATTGCCTGGAACATTATTTTCATTTTCTTATTTAATAGAGGGGGAGGAGGGTGAGAGAGGGAGAGACATTTATATGAATGAGGTAGGGATATACTACATAATTAGATCCATAAGGTAGTATATTTGCGTCATATTGTGAATTAGGTTAATATTTTAATGTTTTCCGTCAAATCACAAATTTAATAAGATAATAAAATATAAAATATTTAAAATATCATTTCACGTTCCCCATCGAATGATCGATTTACAAATTGCAAATTGGAACGTTCCAATTTGTAAATCGATCATTCGATGCGGAACGTGAAATGATATTTTAAATATTTTATATTTTATTATCTTATTAAAATTGTGATTTGACGGAAGACATTAAAATATATAATTAGATCCATTCTTTATACAGTGCTAATTACAGTTGCAAAACAAAAGAGAGTTTTGGTTCGAGTGGGAATCGATCCCATGATCAGCTACTCGTAAGCTCAGCAAGTTAGCAGACATTTCGTTTTATTACTGAACCATAAACGTACAATAAGCATATCTAAGTATTAACATTTTAACAATTCGTTTAATGTGATATAACGTTAAAACTAGTTGTCTTGGTTTATTATACAGTTTTTATTGCTTCTAAAATAACAGGCAAAAGTATGCCTAAGTACGATATAAGACAATACACTTAAACGAGGTCAGTACCAATATCTCACCCAGTACATCAGAGTTGAGTTGTGAAATACAGGAGAGAAATCTGCAAAAGTGTTGTCATTAAACCAGTACAGCTACCTTAAACGCCAAGAGATTACCTGGTTATTAAGAGTTATACAATAAGACGTATAGGAGACGCATATGCGTATTCTTTAACACGGCATTACATGTGGGAGAATCGATCAGGCTCCGGCCGCTTTTCTCCCGACGGAAAACCTCCAACCTATTTGATAGGATGTTGAGTGAGCTCCAGAGCTGTTCTGGGCATAATTACAACAACAACAACAAAAATAAATAAATAAATAAATAAATAAATATATATATTACTTCTTCTGCAGGTAATCGAAGCCTGGCGACCCAGCTCGTAAGCGGCTGGCGCACTCAGTTGTTAGTGATACGGGTCACTTATTTTAAAATCAGGACAGATTTGTTTTTATACTAGCCGCAGTTTCTGGCTTGTACAATGTTTGTGGGACCTACTTTGTTTCTTTTGCTTTTAAAACATCTCTACCACATCTGCCATTAATAAGTCTGGGTCGTGTATTTGGCACCGTATGACCGGCAGAGAAACATACATTTTCTGTTGTAGGCAAATTAAGAATTTTAATGTAAGGCCAGGAACTTTATCTGTAGAATCGGTGTTTAGACATGCGCGTATTTCTTACATTGTGAGATACATTCCCGTTGCTGTACTAAACTGTGAGTGAGTGTAAACATGAATTGAGACGTGTACTTCGCCGTGTAGAAATGTTTACCGAAAACATTTTTGTTGTTGTTGAGCGTACCGTTTTAACGATCATTATTGCAAAAGTGAAGTTAAGTTTCAGGCCAGTACAGGATTAGATTGTCGGCGGAACACGGACTTTTCTGCGCATCTCACAAACTGACTGTGACCCACCCAGCCTTCAGTTCATTGGGACCAACGGAATTTCCCTGGGAGTAAAGCCCTAGAGTGTCAAACTCACTTGTCGTCTGATGCGTGTATACGAGGCGCGTCCACAAAGTAAGTTAGTCGTCTGATGCGTGTATATTTACTATCACGTATCCTATACGCGACAGCCACGGTGGTCTAGCGGTCAGAACGCTGGCCTTGTAATCTTGGGGTCTCGGGTTCGATTCCCGGCGGTGCCCGAATTTATAACTTGTGTTGGGCAAGGCCGTGGTCTAGGCAACACGGAGTTTTCCTCCGGGGGCTTCCCCGGTTTCTCCGTGGCATCCCAACAATTCCTCCATTCACACACAGAAGAAGGCAATGGCAAACCACTTCTGGATCATCTGCCAAGAACGTATATGAACAGGTCCCAATCCGAGAAAAGGATGGAAGGATCCTGTTCATATGGACCTGTCGTCAGACAGAACACTAAATAAAATAATAAAAAATCCTATACGCGTATAACAGGTGATGCTTGACCTGTGGGCTATCATACCACGTACAAGTAACATTGTTTAGACTCACCAATTATGTCCAGTCTCGTTAATTATGCACCGTACCGAAAAGAATTGTGTGAGTTGTTTATACTGTGATTCTTATACGAGTGTTCTACAACCGGTTTGCCACCACAGGGTTTCAGGAGTGCCGCGAATTATTACATGAAATTGTATATTTTCACGTAATAGCCAGATGAAAGTAATATCTTATCTTTTGTGGTTATAATGCGTAATAAATACGCACTGGTTCGTCATCGATAGTGTTATTCAGTACGTGCAATGTTTTGTTGTCATGTGCCTGCATTCTTATGGGGCAAGAACTTACTTGTAGATACATATTTATGTCATGTATAGTTTTGTACCCTTTTTTGTGAGGCGACATATTGTGGTGTGCCGTCACGTCTTTGACAAATTAGGGTGTGCTGCGGAGGAAAATGGTTGTGGAACACTGACTTACACCATAAGCTATTTTTGATCAAAATTATACAATTCCATTTACTTTCGTTGGAATGAGGTTTGTATTTGACTTAAAGAATTGTATGAAATTTTATGTTCTCACGGCGATGAAGAAGTCGAAGTTGTTCTTGTCTCTAACGCCGTGTGGACATATGGGTAGACAGTAACATTTCGAGGGAACATGCTGTCTCCACCTCCAGTGCTTAAGTGTTTAGAACTATAATTACATTCGCCTCATACTTTTAGTGGTGGCCTTCATTGCTTTACTAATCAAAGAATACGAACCCGTGTCGAAATGAAACCTGCCGACGGATAATTAGATAAATGTTGTGTCTTTATTGTGTGTTTGTTTGATACAATTTGCCCAAAATAGCAAATGAAAATAGACTGGCGACCCTGTGTGGATGGTTTAGGACGAGGGAAATGCGATAGTAGAATGCATTTATCTTCGCTGCCGAGACAAGAGTTCTTTGATACTTATACATTTATGTAGAATGTTATTTTAAGGGGAAGAACGCCTTGTTAAGTATGGCCTGTAGTGTGCTCGTGAGTTTCAAGGAGATCTCTACAGTATTTTATCTTGAAGAGAAGTTTCTCCTCCATTTGGTTTTGGTGTGGAGTGTACTGGTGTGATGAATTGGGACAGGTGAAGAGGATTTGGAAGAGTTAGGGTTTGTTTTAAACGACAGGTTTCAAGCGCTGTCTGTCTCGCTTCTGGTAGGTGTGAATCACTGCTCATCAGTCGCTCTTTATGCTGTTTATAGTTTGTGTTCAGAATCCTAAATGCCGAGGTGAAGTGCCCCAACACCTCGTTAGAACGAACGTCCAGTTTATCTTGCTACAAGTAGGCCATAATGTAACGAAAAAACTGGAATCCTGGAATCCTCTGATAAAGTTGGATTTTAGGTTCTCACGGCGGCGAGTATGAAGATGACTGCCTTCTGGTTTATTGTGCCACGTAGTCTCGTAGAAGTTTACCGACGTTTCAGATGTGCGTACTGCCTCCATCATCAACACTTACTGCCCTCATGGTTGGGAAGGGACCACCTTCAAGACCACGAATTAGTGGAAGGACAATATTAACATATCAAATTTGAGGTTTTCATGGCTGTGAGAGAGAGAAGTGGTCTTCTGGGTTGTTCCGCTGTACAGTCTTTTTGGTCTACAGTCTGTCAGCTTGTCGGAGGAACATATTTCCTCTATATTCAGGTCTAAAGTTGAAAGCAGTCGCATATTCTAATCCTAAATGGACAGCTAAAATAACCTTATCACCTTATACGATTTGGAGCAATCCAGAAGAACACGATCTATAATTTTTGAGATCATCTCACTATTTGCGCAGAACGACTAAGGAAAATCACGAAGATTCTAAGTAATTATATTCTATGTCTGAGCCAGAATTGAAGTCTTCGATCTCCGGACTGCGAGACGATTCCTAAACTTTCGACCGCTGTGTTTGGTAATAAGAATGTCAAAACTAATAAATCTCTCATTCTTTCTTTTATGCAGTAATGCCTTATACAGAATGAACATTTGGTTTGGTTTCAGCTTCAGAGGTGAAGTAGGAAGATTATTTATAATTCATAATTTAAGAGCAACGTATGCAAAGTGGTTCCTTCTGTTGTCCGTCTTAATTACACGAGGCACTGTGGAATGGAGGAAAAATTACAAAGACTTTTTTCCTGTTTAGTTTTTGAATAATTGATTTTTGAGACTGCCTCGTTAGGAATGCAGAGTGTTCTTGCTTCTCTCTTCAAAAAATTCGTGCTGTCGCCCCTAATCACATCTCACGCGGTTTTTCTGGCGAGGAGGTGACGCGATCCGTTCCGCCATGTTTTCCTCGACTCGTCCTGCATCTTCACCAGTGGCGAACTCTTGCGAGAACAGAAACTAACAAAAAAGCAGTTTCACGTCGTTAAGGAACTAAAAATTTCACCATTTGACCATATCTTAAGCTAGTTCAGTTCAGTCTGCTTGCATCCTAACAACCCGTTTCTGTATAATGTGTTTTAATATCATTCTGTCATGTACGTTCATGTCCCTAAATCTCTGTCTTGCCGGATAATTTTTGGACGAACATTTTGTATCATTTCTGATTTCCCTAAACGTTGTGTCATTCGCTTTCTTCCATGTCCTTCCTAATTTATTATTATTTACTCAAATCATTCGATGCTATCGTCTATCTGCTGTCAGTGTTGTTAAATAAACTACCTACAGGATGATTCAGATGTTCCTGTACACATGTAAGAACAACAGGTGTTGGAAGTGGGAAGTTGTTTAAATGTCCCACTGTCCACACACACACACACACACACTAATGCCCCACTGTCCACACACACACACACATTCTAAGTGACACACGTGGCTGTATCGCTTCCATCACTTCGTTCTCTGAACCAGTTGTTCCGTGTTATAACTGTAATTTCACCGTGTTAAATATTTTTTTTATCTTACAAGTGCACAGGGACTTTTGAATCACTATGTATTATGAATCTTGGAAGTTTGTTACCGTGTTCGCAAGAACCAACCACTGCGCCTATCTTCGGACAGTTGTAAACAGTTAAAATTCTCTTTGAAGATTTCTGTCTTGTATGACCTCTGAAACGTTGGTAAAGATCGACCAGACTACACAGCGCAACAACCCAGAAGACAGAAATCTTCATCGCTCTGAAGATGGAGGCAGTATGACCTCTGAAACGTTGGTTAACATCGACCAGACTACACAGCGCAACAACCCAGAAGACAGAAATCTTCATCGCTCTGAAGATGGAGGCAGTATGACCTCT
>NW_019059831.1:618732-634607 GCF_000696155.1 Zootermopsis nevadensis
CTGATGACGGAGGCAGTATGACCTCTGAAACGTTGGTTAACATCTACCAGACTACACAGTGCAACAACCCAGAAGACAGAAATCTTCATACTCACCGCTGTGAAAACCTCAAATCTTACAACATTCTCTTTGTTTAAGATTCATTTTAATATCATCCTCCTGTCTTTGCTTGAAACGCCCAAGTCATCTCTTCCCTTCAAGGTCTCCGACTAGAATGAAGGCATTTGCCGTCTTCCACTTGCTTATTATACTCCCTGCCTATCCTGTCTTCATTTGATCAGTCGCCTAATATTTAGTGAAGAATACAAATTAATAAGCTGTTTGTTACACACAGTTCCCTCCGACCTCTGGAGGTCCAAATATTGTGAGCATTTTGTTCCTTTGCTACCAGTGCGACACTCCTCTCGCACACAGCTGTTTCTTCCGTCATCCTGTAATGCGCGACTCCCTCATCAGACCGCCGTAAATCCAAAGGCTGTCGTCTCCGGACACACCCCTGAGACTGGAGACATGCTCAGTGATGGTTTTTGCATTTCGATGGCATTTAGTGGCGCGCGTTATCAATTTTGTACACCACAAGGGCATATAGCGCGCATGACGAGAAATGAGAAATGTAATTTTCTTCGAAAATTATATGGTGAAAGACAGATTTGGTTGGAGACCTGGATGTATAGTTGGGATGATAATATTAAAAAAATTATGAATAAACACGGTATTAAATTGTACACTTGTAGGGTTCAGTGATGGGTGTTTGTGAACAAGGTCATCTCTTGCTCTTTGTGTCCATATGTCATTCTCCTCTTATTTGTCTCCTTTTTCTTCTTATTCAACATCCTGTTGTTTTCTTCCTGTTCTTCTTTTTCTCTCCCTTTTTTCTCCTTACTCTCTTCCTTCTTCGTCTTCTTTTTCATACTATCCTCCTTACCATTATTCATGTCCTGTCCCGCACAATTATGACTTCGTTGTCTCGAAGAGATGCGTTCAACATCTCAGAAGTTAAATTTCTACGTTACTAAATCAGAAACATGAGCCTACCTACCAATTTTCAGTGAAACAGCGAAATCAGTGACAGTATTGGATTATTTCAGCCTTATTCCGTTGTTGCAGCTGACGGACTGCTTCAAATCGGTACGATCGTAATTTCAGATGTTTTGTCGCTAGATGAATACTTGTCACAAGCTCTTCTGTGTCCTGGAATTTTGTTACCAGTAGTTCTTATTCGTTACTTCCTTGTCAGGATACGCATTTCTTAGTGTTTCACGAACACCTCGTATATCGATGCAGAGAAATGTTCGAGAACGAACTTATTCAGTGCTCTTAATTCATCATGTTTGCAAAAGCACAGCATTTACGTAGTTGATGTGAGGAGCGGCCTAGCAACATTGTGACCTTCATTATTCTGTCACGTGGGAGGTTTGCAGAGTCTGTAACAAGAGGGTGGATCGCACTTCTGATTTAATTCTTGCACAGCAGTACGTGATTATTTTTGGGTTGTATTTTAAATTATAAACTCTGTACAAAAAAAAAACATGCCTGCTTTTCATTGTATCTTAGCGGTAGATGCTTTTCTAGGTAAGGGAATGCCCTGATAATTGTCGTAGAAATTCTATGCCTTTACTTTACTTAATCTGGAAGTCTGTTTCTCATTTCCGTTAGAATACACGATGTGATTCCGTTGACTGCTACGTTTCTCCTGTTTGTATAATATTACCTTTGTTTTTTGTTCGGCATTGTAACGTTCAATAGTGGCTAACCGTGCTTAATCCTGCCTTAACCAAAGGATCTTGTACAGATAATGAATGTCAAGTCACATTCTTGCTCAAGGATTCTACTTTCAGTTTGCCTCTCAATAAATTTTTCATGGAGAAATCGGAGAGAGAAACAAGATAGATGGACAGAAACGATGCTATGTTTATCCCACAAAAGGTTTTGTAGGGGGGTGGGGGGAATTGTTGGTTCCCATTAACACCCCCCACTTCTTGTCTTCTTTTTAACCCTTTTCTGTTCTTCTCTCTCACGAGATTTGTGGGGCGATCCTTCAATTAAAAAGAACTGGAACATCATGCGACAGTTTTGCTCCTCTGCGCCAGGCATGTCAAATTCGCGGCCCTCTTCGATGTCTTTTTTGCGACCGGACTCATTTTTCGAATTTTACACTTAATTCTAAGTTTTTAAATGCATATCAAATCTAAAACTTCTTGACGATGGTGAAGAGTCAATTGAATAAAAATTTACTTGGATATTATCCATCGTCTAGTAAATATAAAACGTAAAAACGACGTTTCGGAGATGGGGATCTTAGGTCCGGAGATAGGGATTAGCTCTATCTAGTGGGCCCAACTGTGTAGGAACCTGAAGACGGAGATAGAGTCCCATCTCCGAAACGTCGTTTTTACGTTTTATATTTATTAGACGATGGATAATATCCAAGTAAATTTTTTTAAAATGCATGCCAAATATTCAGGAGGCGAAGCTATAAATTCTCGACTTGTCTCAATTTCCTTGAAGTCAATACTTCATTTGGGTTTACTATTACGACAATAACCCCCCCCCCCTCCCATAAGTTATCTTTAATTTTGTACTGTCTTGATGAGCCACTGATTTCAAGTTTAAGATTATTTATTGATTGTTCATAAATCATATTTTTAGGGCTACGCTTGTAGCCGCGCCAGTCTGTTACGCGTTCTTTACGTAAAAGTAATGAATAATATGACGGTCATGTCCGTGCGCCTGTTGGCCATGACGCAAAGTGACGACAAAACAGATTGACCCGCCTGACGGTTTCCTTCCGCCTGCAAAAGATACATGATCATTCCTCAGCCAGAAAACTGGATATCCTACAATACATTTACTGCTCCAGTTTACATTTTACAGAGTTACGGCGCTGTTTATAGACGTCGGAGTGCAATCTGCCCTTCACTCAAGCCGAGTGTCTTTGTTTATCGAACTTCTAAAAGAGCCAATCGGTAAAACGCAACCACACATTAAGCATATAAAGGAAGAAGGGAATATCTCACGAATTCCTTATCCCTTTGCACTTGACAAATCATGCATGGAATAGCGTTGCTGTTTCAAAAAAGTCGCTGCATGGAGAATCTATCAGGAAAAATTGTAGACTGTGGTTAAAACACTGTTGGATAGATATAAGTTATTTTTCCCAGGTGAAGATATTTCTTATATTGGTATTGACTCCGTGAAGTATCTGTAGGCTTCTTGGGCCCGATCGATTTTCTCAAAGCCAGTTTCTTCGGTAGGTCGTTATAGGTCAATGTACCAGAGACCCGAAACATTTTTACTTCGAAATCTTAATGAATTAAGATGTCTGTCTTCTGGGATGTTGCGCCGCGTAGTCTTGCAGGTGTCAGAGGTGTTGTCGGCCTCCTTCATCACGTTGATGACTTGTCTTAAATTCGTTGTTTACTTTATTTTATATAGCCTAAGCACGTTACGTCATTGTTCCTCTTTTAGTGATGGAAAGTTAAGTAGCTTCACTCTGCGAGCAACTCATTTATTTTCCAAGAAAGTGAGCCATAAAACATTGAAAAATGACCTCTTTCCACGCTGTCGAATTTTACGGTGTTCCTGGAACCTTCGCGCACAGTTTCTCTTTGTGTGTCGTCAGCGTCGGTTTATTCCCATCTGATGCAGGTTGTTCAGTTGTAAATGAACAGGTTGCGATCCACAGTTCACTCTTACGAAGATCGACTGGTTAACGCTGTCTAAGGGAATAGTCGCTGTTTGTTCGGAGAATTATACGAAACTCATCAATACAACATGCAGAGAAATTAATTGTTGAAGCTTATGGTATTTATAGTTACCATTAGGCTTTAAAGGGTTAAAAATAGCTATTCGTAATGTAACATAAACATGTCTTCTTAATAGTAGAATTTAAATATTTACTTCCAAAAAATTTCAGATTTCCAAATAATTGGCAGTGACAACTTCTGATGCGAATTGGTAACAGTAACCTTGAAGATGGCTTTGTTATGAGTTGCAGCGCCTTGTAGTCTGCTAAAAGTTTACCAACACAGCTATAAATCCCCGAAGACCGCCATCTTCGTACTTCCCGCCGTCAGAACCTCAAATCTTTAGCCTTAGCACTTGGATTGCATGCCAGAGGTACCGGGTTGCAATTAGCCGGATTACCGGCTGTCCGATAGACATTTATCGTGTCTCAGTTCTCTCAACGTGGGGGCCGGGTGGTACCTTAAAACAGCATGTGCAGTTACCATCGACAAGCTGGAAAGAATATGTCTTCGTTTGATTATTTCGTAATTTAATGTTTTTATTGGTGATAAGCAAGAAATAATCAATTAAAATACGTGTGTATATGCTGCGTACGATAGAATCCTATTTATGAATATGCATATGTATGATAAAAGACCTGGTACTCCATCATGCTTCTAGATGACTGAATGTTCTATTATAGAAGTACTGCCACAGTTAGATGGCTATTAGAAGTGATTCTAAAGGAGATAAAAGTAAGAAAAGTATGCATTTTTGCGTTGAATTTCGATGGAATTTTTATACAAGTCATTTTGTAATTTTTAAATAAGCGAGATGGGATTTCTGATTGGCCGGCTGCTCAGTGGGCGACCGGATCTCAATTTCTGGCAGGTGCAGAGAGATTTCTCTGTCACTGTGCCCAGATCCACACAGCTTCCTGTCCAGTGACCACCGGGAGCTCTTTCCTTCAGAGTTAAGGTCAGAACTTGAAGCTGGTCACTCAAATCAAGATACATGTCATTCCTGGAATCGAAGGAAACGTCGAATAAGCTCAGAATGATTAGTTTTAAACCGCGAACCATGAGTCTGAAATTTATGCTACGTAAGAAAGACAAGATGGATAATTTATCATGTCTCCCCTCCCCATCTGTCCGTTTGTCTGACCCTCGAATGAAAAAGTGAACCAGATCTGAACTTCGCCAGTGAAATTTGTTTTTAATTTTCATTATAATGTCTCAATTAACATTTCTTGTGATACTTATTTTAAATACAAATATATGTGGGGCTTGTGGCCGCTGTTCGTCAAAGCTCCCGCTGTTCGTTTATTCTCTTGTTCTTCTTTGAAGAGAATCGGTCTACGAATGTAACCACGGTGACTGCGAAGAACGTGGCAATCGCCTGGAATTTTAAATAGAAGCTTCTGAGTTGGGCCTGTAAGGAAAGTTCTTGATTTGTGTCTGTGAATATAGACGCATGAGGTTGGTTTTTGTTCTCAAGAAATGTCTCGATTGTGCTGCTGCACTGTATTAAGTATGTGGACAGTTTTTGTAGCTCAAGAACCACTTTAATTGCTTAATGATAAATTTTGTATTGATGAAGTAATTAAATATATGGAGATTGAGCCGAGCGTGCATTAAAGAAATGTTGAGTTTATACGAAAGTCAAGCTCCAAAACCTTATGCAAAACATACACACGTGCGCCCATCAGTCGAAGGTATAGATACAGCTTAAGGGTCCAATGTCCTTGGCTGTGAGAATATGACCCGCTTTCATGGAACGCAAAGGTTCATTACTTTGTTCAGAAAAGCCCTGTTTGACTGTATTCTGAGCCATTTCATTCCTGTGCATGCCTTCTCGTCCTATTTCTAGGGATTGTTTTAATACTACATTTTCATGTCAGGATAATTTCTAGTTGTGTGCAATTTTGTGAAGATGGTAACGAACCTTCGGTTACCATCAAGGGGAATGTATTGACCAGATGAAGGGAAACTTTTTAATGAATAAATAGGCCTATCATACGTGCACCACTCATTAGTTAGATAATATTTGAGTGATGTGAAAGTAGAAGTTCCGAATCTGTGAACGTGATTGATCTGTTGAAGTAATTGTTAAAATATTGATATGGGCCGGACAAGTAGAACAGACGAAAAACGAGATTTGCATTTTGTTTTCAGGATGGGAAAATTCCAACAAAGAATATCAGAATAAACCGCAAGGATAAATGAATCTTGGAGAAGTCGATAGTATATATATATATATAAATCCGACATATATTTTATCTTTGTGTACGAACTGTATGTCCAGCCCATCGAGAACTCCTAAGCTACACCACTCTGTCCAAAGTAGGTTGTGGGGTATGGGGCAGTTTTAATTAGTCGCCTTTCATTTCTAAGCAGAATATCAGACCTAATTCACGTAACGTTTATCCTTCATTCAGACATACTTTACTGTAACAGGTCAATTGATATGTACGTCATGATTCCAGTGGTCCTTAGAAAAAACTTTTGCAGACGGAAGGAGAGGTAGCTATGTTGTAAGATTGAGACATTCTCACACTGATTGATACGGAAATTTATGTTCAACTGTCAGACTGGTATGGCATAAACCATACACACGTCAGTCAGTCCCACAAAAACGCTATCCGGCTCGGTGGAATTAAATAGAGCGCATTACAAACGAATCGGCGATATTTAACATGCTCGTCGGCACTGACTAACATAACATAACATATTGGGAGGCAATCCTTGTGGGATTGTCTTCTCTTTGTTTCGATACCACGGGAATCTTCATTTGCCACCGCTTTGTTTTAACGTATTTCCTAAGTAACTCACCAATAAAGTATCCAGTAGGCTGTCTGATTAATTGGCAGAGTAACTAATTGAATAACATGCCAGGTTCTCACCGCGGCTATTATGAAGATGTCTTCTGGGATGTAGCGCCGTATAGTCTCGTAGAAATTGACCGACGTTTCAGTGGTGCTTTGAAGGAAAACTTACTTTATATACTACAAACCAAAGATATCACCGACATGGGAACTGAGACAGCGACCTCCAAATACTTCCACTTGGGAATAATGTTTGTCGTGTGGACTGTATACGTTTCTTCATCTGTTACCATTCCCACCCACTTATCCCGTTGCCTTTTATTTCTATCGGAATTCGCAGATTTATCCTGGACTCAGCCGCAAGTCTAGACCGGCTGTGAGGCCCAATAGCGCCACACTCCAGAGGTGCCGAGGTAATGCGGCCGGAGCGTGTAATTGACAACCCACTTCAACTACAGGCGAGTCCATCAGGAACATGTCTAGACCGGTTGGGGGATCCTCCCAACTCTATCTATTATCTAGCGGCTACTGAGGGCTCTTTTACCCAGGGTAGAGTAGCTGGAGCTTCAAGCTACTGTTTGCCAAGAATGTGTTGAGCCTTCATTGTGTTGCAAGGATAAGTAGAAGGCCTGTAATCGAACGTTGTCCATCATAGTAGGTAGCTTTAACCGCTCTAACTTCGAAGCAAGCTGAAGCTGTTCCCAAAAATCGCTGCTAATTTAATTTTATATTCATTTCTACACGATGTAATTAACCAGATAAAGAAAGCAGGCGGTTTAGCGCGCGATGCAGCGTGCTTTGTCTCCCAGCTTGTCTTCACTCTCCTCCGGCAGATCTCCCGCAACGACGCCACCAATTAGCTTAAAATAATGAACATGTTTTTTTTGTTTTTGTTTTTTGTTTGTTTGTTTTGCTGCTTCATCGGGACAATGCCGCAACCATGTTACCTCGGGCTGTCCCGTTGAATATATCCTCCTCCGCCTTGCTGGGTAGATTAGCTTGTTGCTTTGTTTGCATAAGTAGATGCTGCTTTGGGTCATGGGTATGGGGAGATTCATCCAATGGATAAAAAGGAAATATCTTTTTTTGTATGTTTGTTTAGATGTTTCGGAGTATGTTCGATGATTCCCTCCAGATAAACCCGACGGAGAATTCAAGCAAAGACACGCTTTGTTCTCTCTTTATATGGAGATGTTCCTGCAGAGGTTCCGGGCTTTTGATGAAGAGAGGATGAGAAGAGGATGTGTCCCGGGAACAGAATCATATTCATGACAAAACTAACATCAGATTAATTTTGAGAATGCTTGCTACAGTTCAAAATCTATCTTCTTTTTATCTGTAAATCTAAAAGATTAGAATATTCAGTGCTGTAAAGTTAGATCTACCTCTTGTTTTGTAAATGGACGTGAAGCTTGGTATCTCGCCGTAAGGGAAGAAAATAATAGACTGAGGGTTTTTGAGACCAGGGTGCTAAGGAGATTATTTGGACTTAACAGGGAGGAAATTTCTGTTCTTCAGCAAATTGTTGCACTAATCGAATGGTGGGGTTTGGGGATTTGTAGCTTGTTTGGGACAAGTGAGAAATGCGTACAAGATTTTACCCCGGTAACACGAACCTTCGGAGACTTGGAAGTAGATGGGATATATCTGCGATCGCCAGTCTTTTTGGTGCATCCTGTGAATCGAAACAAAATGTAAATTAAATTAATGATATTACGATTCACACAAAATACAATGAAGCTGTTATACTTCCACATCAATCCCTTTACGTTGCCAGACGTTAAGTGTTATTTTTTTCTGTCTAGAATTTGGTGCGCCCTGTTGGAAGTGTTCTGGCGTTTTAGCTGACTTTATTCTTTTTTATTTTGAATGTTTTAACAAACGGAGTCACTGACGTGCCTCGTAATTCGGAAGCTGGAACCAGCTTCTTGTACTCGAGGCATTTATCTCTGTCCGTTTGTATTCATAACTCTGTCTGCTTCTCTCCATCATACTCGACCCGAGCTCCCACTGTGGTCCCTATCTGATGCAGTTCCACGCAGCTAATTCCAGGATATGCCTAGTGACGTAATTCAAACGAAAAAATACTCTTCTAATGAATATACATGAATGATGCTCGCTTACGGCATCGGTTTCAAACAAAAGCAATGGAAAATACAGAACGGTATCTTTTCCAAATACGTTACTTCACTGTTTTGAATTTCTCATTAATCTTGAAGCTAATTCATTGCCGATACAAATCTGTTCTTCCAGACCCCATAATACTAAACATTCACTGCGTAATCATTGATTTGTTTGCTTATATTTTATAAACGGGCTATGATGATATACATAATGTGTTTAGAGAGAACATACTGCTAGTTGAGTAAGAATTAACGTGAAATAAACCGACCCATCTACTCGATATGAAGAGCTCAAGTGTTCCCATATGGGCAACAGTTTAACCCCCCCCCCGCGGCCGCAGTCATTAAAATGCATGTTGGGTAATGTGAGGAGCCGGTTGTAGCGCAGTCCATTGATAGGTAATTAAATACCGTGGCCTTGGCAATGCTAATGAGCACAGTTACAGAGTCATAAATTGTTTGTCCGTGACACGTCGCTTGCCGACAGGGCACAGGGTAAGAGCCGGGGATGAAGTCAAGGTTAGTCCGGAATTAGGGGCGCAGCAGCTAAAGTGAGTTCTGTAGGAACTCGGTTTGTTTCCCCGCCGAGATACTTTCTGTTGGCTGCTTATTGGTGACTGATGGACAGCTGTTTTTGTTCTTCGACTTCCATGGAGCTGTTTGGAAATGATCTTATCAGACGACTCTTCTAGTGAGGTATCTGGTTTCTATGGTGGCGATTATGGAACTTAGGTAAACATACCAAACAACACGGCCCGACACAAGGCACTCGTCTTTGATTCTTACTTCTGCATATTTGGGAGGCCGAAGACCGGTTACCCTGACTGAGGTATTTTCGTGATTTTCCTCAGCACATCTACTTTCAAGCAAATACTAGTACAGTCCCTAAAGATAGACCACCTTCAATTCCTTCTTTTGTGTTGAACGGGAAGTTTTTTGCGTTTTCTAACCCAACGAAACCATAAATTCAGAAGTTTGCTGTCAGCAATTGGGCTGAGTAAACGAATGCCTTTAAGAAAAATGTCCACCAGGACTACGCCTGTCCCCATGTCAGTTCAGTGACGCAGAAAAAAGTAAAAGAACAGAATTGAGAAATTTTGGACCTGCCGCCTTATTTACCAGACTTGGCACCATCCGATTATCATTTATTCAGATTACTGCAATACCATTTAAATAACAAGACATTTGAAAGATTCGAAGAGGTCAACGGTGAAATCTTGTAGCATAGTTTGAATCAAAACCGATAAGTTTTTACAACGCCGGAATTGAAAAGCTTGTGACACTTTGGGAGACGGTAATAACAAGCAGTGGAAATTATATAATTGATTAAATATTGTAAATATATTTTGCAAAAAAAAAAATTATTGTGACTTTTCATTTGAAAAACGCGAAAACTTTCCGTTCAACCCAATACATTCTCTCAGTTCAACATTCACAAACCTTCCTACCCTTAAACGCTGTATAACATGTATAGTTGAAAAGGATAAATAGTTAATTTTGTAGAAATAAAACAAGAACAAATAACATAGTTGTTAAATATTCCCAAAGTCGATCAGTCAAAGTGAAATATGATCATTGAGCCTCGCGATAAATCTTTTGCGGTTAAAAATGGCTGTACCCTGTCGTAAATTACTTGAATTCACTTCAAGTTGAATACAATCCACACCCGGGCACAGTATTTCCTTAATATTTGCCTTAATACTATCTTCCCGTCTACTCCTGTCTCTAAAATGACCTATTCTCTTGAAGTTATTCCAATAAAATTTTGCATTTGTTTTTCCTTTCTCCCGTGAATGCTGCATCCATCACAATGACATTTTTCAAATAGTACGTGTTAATGAATCTGATTTCTGTTGCTTCCTCTTAAAGTTGCCTTTCACAGGATATGAAACCGGGTTGTCTGTGATCAGACGTGCCTTAAATGCCAAGGCTATGATGAATGCTTGTAGCATCTGTTCCCCCTCGACCCTAGTTTTTCTCTTGAAGAATAATAGCTTAGTTGTATTGGGGCTAAAGCAAAATTGATATTTTAGTTGTGTTATAAATATATAAGTATTTTATATGTCTTGTTATCTTGCTCAAGTAATTGGACTGAACTTCTACCATCCAAGTTTTATTAGGAACTGACTGTACACTTACGACAGACAACTTTCAGAACCTAATTTCAAACTCAATTTAAAACTGTTAATAAGATAGTCGTTGCTTTATCTGATTTGTATACCTTACAGCACAGCACAACACGCTTTTATGCGGTCCAGCATTTCTTTGAAGCTCTCAGCCCGTGTAGAGTGTGTGGAGATCATGGCTGAGCTAAATGTGACGCTCACTTTATTTAGGCTCATTGCGCATAAATTGCATCCCTATTCAATAATTGTTTCTGTCAGAATACTTCATCTCCGAAACGTTTTAACAGATTTCCATAAAATAAAACCTGCACATTGTGGCTCTACACCAAATATCGTGTGTGGAAATCGTATATTCAGCTCGTAATTACACGTATATCAAATGGAACGTTTGTCATTTAAGAGTGCATGGTAAAAACATTTGATTCATGGCGTAAAACATGGTCTAAGATTTCACGGGTCCTTATGTGACGGTAATAGTGTGTAAGTGGCAAATGGATAGTAACCCGCTGCTAGACTTATGTTCAGCTTCTGAGTCTGCTCCTTGGAGTTAGTAAACCGGTTAATTTCTGACAATTCTGAATAATAACCTAATGTCGTGGCTCATTACTCTTGGTATTAGGAAGGTACCAGGTTCAATTCTTTGTTCGGAAATCGCTTTGTACGTTTGCATAGTTACGAGCCTTCACCAAGGTATATCTTTTAGTCTACGTTAAGTAATAAGCTGCTCGTGGTACAGCCAGTCCTCGCCTTGCGAAGATTCACATTAAGAAATTTCGCTCATACGAGCTTTTACCCTCTGCTTGGCTCATCATCCGAACTCGATTTTGTTCATTCGAAATCTTCCGAACAAAATCGACGCCTTAGAATCACTTAACCCACGAGAAAAGAAGATGAAGGCAAGAAAACTGTTTGTTTTCCCATCGTTTACAGGACGTACTTCTGTTTCTGTACCATATGTGGTAATCTAATATATTTCAGGCAATGAAATTATCGTTTTCGGTCATTCGAGAACTTAACCCACAATTATAACATCGCGTTTATGGGAAATAGCGACTCACTTTACGAACTGTCTCCAGGAACGTAAATATTTTGTAAGAACTGGGACTTAGTGTACTTGAAATACGAACGTCATTGTTTAATTTCTAATAGGCCGGAAAGTTATGGTAAATGGTGTAATATAAACACTAAATATATTGCAGCAGTTTTCAGCTCACTACTATATATATTTCTGGTTTAACATTGTTTATACATTTTTCCGGTACCCAAGGTTATAATCTCTTGGATTTTTTAGCATTTTTTTTTCCCGATGAATGGGGAGTTGGCCTATTGCATCCACCCCCAACCTGGAGGACCGGGTAATTTTTTTCAAGGTTTTATTCCTTTAGCCTTTGATAATTCAATATCTCACTACAAGACAGTAGTTGCTACTTTTGGTCCGCCTCGGGTATTTGATTTCCCCGGATAGGTCTAAATGTTAAAAAAAACTTATATAAGTTCTGTAGAGTAATTTTCATACTTGTGGTTTTATATGAATCCGCATGTTGCACCTTAAGTAAGTAAAAGAAATGGTAAGAATAGACACGACAGAAATGCTCCCATTTAGCGGTAGTCGGGCGTAGAAAGTAACGAAGCTGTTAGTGAGAAACTGAGAATATAAGATTTCAGTACTGTAAAGAATGCCTGACAAATAATTCCTAAGGTGCTGTACCAATACAAAGTGGAAGGCAGAAGGTTGTTTGAACGTCCAGATTTCGGTCTGTCGTTACAGAACCATGTGAAGGAAGTTACTCCGAAACGTCGACAGTTGTTAATATCCCTCACGGATTTCCGTGAAATCTCGTCGACTCCTTCTTAGTCATTTTAACTGTAACACACCAAGAGCTTGCAGTACTGTTTGTGTTTCGTTGGAAACAGAACTCGTAATTGGATTCGAGAAAATCCCTTCTTCATCTCTGTTCGACATCCTAATTGGGTAATTTCGACCACTTAAATCGATGTGTTTGGTTAAAAATGCATTTGAAAATTATTTCAAGGCAACTGTTATGGACCATAATGAGCAGCTTCATCTCACAAACATTTGTCGGGTGATTACATCAAGAAGAATGTGATTAACGGGCTAAATGAGGAATGCAAATGACCTTTTAGTCTGGAAAAGAGAAAGGAAGAATAAGGCCATTTGAGAAACAGCCATTGTAGCTATGGCAGGAAAATATAAAATGGATCTTCAGGAAATAGATTGTGCATGTCCTCTGCATTGATTGATTGATTGATTTGTTCAAAGCTGTATATGGTATTTAGGTAGATACATTGCGGGTTTTTACATAACGAACTGGTCACATCGTAGCTCAGGCGGTTAATCGCCGGATTCGCCCAGGATAGTCTGTGTGGGTTTTGTAGTGGGAAGGTGACAGAGGAACAAGGTTTTCTCATAGTTTTGTCGTCCCCATGTTAGGATCAAACCACCGCTGCTACATGTTCACCCACAGTATATCGTCTGGGGGCCAGAAATAGTCCGTTAGAGGCCCAAAGTGTGAGTCCATCGAAACAATATTAATGCAAAGCGAACTGGCTGCAGGTTACAAGAGCACGTTCTGTTCCAGACGGAGACAGGAATGTTCTTTGCCAAAGCTGTTTGCAGAGTTATGTGAACAATGCTTACGTGTGTTGAGCGTTTGATTTCCAAGGACTGTAGTATCGGGGGGGGGGGGGGGGGGGGGAACCGCTCTTGTGTCCAGGGTCTGGCTGAAGAATATACCAGCCAAAGATATGTATCACCAGTTGTATTTCTAATTTCTATACCTGCCCATACCCGGCTGATGCATGGGTGTTTACTTTATAATATGTAATACAACATCTTTTACTAATTGGCTTAAAGAAAACCATGATCACAGTAGACGTGATAAATCATCACGAAACCAGTGATAACAGTTGCTGCTCTAGAGAAGTATAAATTAATAATTTTAAAGCGTTCTGATCGCGATCGAGGTGTGGAGAGCTTATTGTTTACGTAATTGTTTTGCCGTGTTTTTATTATATTTTGTCAGATGATTTTTGTTACGTTGTCGCCTTCTGAAATAAATGACGAGTGCTTAAAATACAAAACGACTGTTTAAGAATAAGGAAACCCCAGTCATTATCTTTGCATCCACTTTATTTTTTATTTGTAGTGTTCTGTCTGACGACAGGTCCATATGAACAGGATCCTTCCATCCTTTTCTCGGACTGGGACCTGTTCATATACGTTCTTGGCAGATGATCCAGAAGTGGTTTGCCATTGCCTTCTTCTGTGTGTGAATGCAGTAATTGTTGGGATGCCACGGAGAAACCGGGGAAGCCCCCGGAGGAAAACTCCGTGTTGCCTGGACCACGATCTTGCCCAACACAAGTTATAAATTCGGGCACCGCTTAGATGTCCTTATTGTTTGAACGAATTAATTTTACCGTCTCAGTCACGCTTGTGTGGTTAAGGGTTTTCTTCCCAAACAGGCTAATAGACTACTTCAAGCACAAATGGTGACATTGTAGTTTGATGTTACGTTGCGCAGAACGTGGTTCACTGTGGAAAGTACTCTACACCACATGCCGTAACAATGTGACTTTGCAATGTGGGGCTGCGAAGACGTGTTCAGTAACCATTCCATTAACAACTTATCTGAACAGTGATAATGTATCTGAAAAGTAGTCTCCACAATCTGGCGTCAACAACAGAATTTTACGAAAGGCACTTAAAAATTGTCGTTTACTCTCCACAGGCTTTTATGGAAAATTTATCGGTTCTTGCTTTAAGGTAGAATGATTCACGATTGATGAATTAGAAATTATGATTTTTCAATTAATTAAAAAGGTATTATTATTCAGTGTTCTGTCTGACGACAGGTCCATATGAACAGGATCCTTCCATCCTTTTCTCGGACTGGGACCTGTTCATATACGTTCTTGGCAGATGATCCAGAAGTGCTTT
The DNA here is from genome assembly GCF_000696155.1 of Zootermopsis nevadensis. The sequence goes on from NW_019059831.1 coordinate 633,493, forward strand.
GCCATTGCCTTCTTCTGTGTGTGAATGGAGTAATTGTTGGGATGCCACGGAGAAACCGGGGAAGCCCCCGGAGGAAAACTCCGTGTTGCCTAGACCACGGCCTTGCCCAACACAAGTTATAAATTATAAGAAAGTAAAATGTCGTGGCCTAACTTAACACAGTCTGTCCCAACATTTGCCTGGAGATACCGATGAAAATCAGGAAAGCAGCCAGGATAACCGGTCTCTTGTCCGAGATTTGGACCAGAGAGCACCGGAATACGAAGCACGACGTTAGATGTAATCAGGCTTCAGTGTAGATGCAAAGTCGTATTACATGGAATTCAGTTGCGTCTGTAAGAGCTGTGAAGTTACCCGTTTTACAGACTCAGTCTACATTGAATAATAATTATTCATAGTCAACAACAAGATACGATATTTTTGCCAGTTGTAAATTATTACTAGGGCTTATCTCCTTGGGCTGTCCTGCAAATATTTTCATTGTCTGTGTAGAACTGTCTTGCATAAGAATCTTTTGAGGTAGCAACAAGTTCTCGGTGTAGTCTTTGTTAAGTGTTCGCCGACTATGTGTAAAGAATGCCTAGGTTCCCTATAAATAGATAGAATCTATCAGTATTAGCCATGATTTATCTTGGTGCAGGCTGTGTGAAATGCAGTCATACTTTTTCAGTCAGTTGTTAGAAATGCTAAAGGTCTATATTACACAGATAACATAAGCTATGTTCACTCTAGACTGCGGTTTACAGTCTGTGGACCGCGGACTTAAATAACACTTATTTTTTCGCGGAGATTGAATACTTCTATATAACATTACTAGTTGACGTTTAGTGTATATAATTATGTGCTTGGAAGAAAGGATAGTACTGTTCTTATACATACATCTGTTTGTGCATAAAAGGTATCAGATATTGCTGCTACTGCTAATTTAATTTTAAACTATCACCTTATGTAACGACAGAATTATGTGTACGAGGTGCGATCGGAAAGTTTCTATACTGCGCCTATAAAAACCCGTACACTTATCTCAGGTATTAAATTCATCCATCACCCTCGAAGTAGTTCCCCTGGGAGTGAACACAACGATCCCAGCGCCGCTGCCAAGCCTGGAAGCATCC
>NW_019059831.1:638615-665731 GCF_000696155.1 Zootermopsis nevadensis
GTTAACATCGACCAGACTACACAGCGCAACAACCCAGAAGACAGAAATCTTCATACTCATCGCCCTGATGATGGAGGCAGTATGACCTCTGAAACGTTGGTTAACATCGACCAGACTACACAGCGCAACAACCCAGAAGACGGAAATCTTCATACTCATCGCCCTGATGATGGAGGCAGTATGACCTCTGAAACGCTGGTAAACATCTACCAGACTACACAGCGCAACAACCCAGAAGACGGAAATCTTCATACTCACCGCTGTGAGAACCTCAAGTCTTACAATATTCAGTCAGTTGATTGGTGTTGAAATGCGATAGGTTGAACATACAGATTTTATGAGGATTTATGAAGTACACTCATACTCTCGTCTAGAAAATCTCAAGTGACGAAATTACTTCTTAGACATAGTAATGCATATGAGGATTATATTAAAATTGGTCGTAAAGCTGTAGAATGTGATCTATTTTAAAGTGTGCAATATAGAATTCAATGACGGACGTTTGTTAAAAGCGTTCCTCTGTTAACTTTAAAAAAGAAACCTCATTTGTCAAGTATGTGTAGAAGGTTTGTTGTTGACTGTAGCTGGGTAGTCAGGAAAGCCGTTTTATTTTACAGTGATGTTCAGTGTCTTTATGTCCTCTTCATTTCCTCACTGTCCTTGATTTGTTAAAGTGAACGGTAATAGATAACGGGGTATAGCTTATAGAGATTTGTGTTTCGTCAGTTCTCTCAGTTGTTTGATGACTATTGTGTAATACCTGACCCTCGCTTTATCTTGTGGTAATGTTCAGTTTGTAAACGAGGAAGTACACGTGTGAACGCATTTATGGCGTGTACGTTTTACTTAGGGTACACTGACAAACCCGTGGGTGGTCGAAACACTGCACAGTGTGTACTGCTCACCTCCTCCTTATCTTGTAATTCATACAGTGTTTCAAAATGTTCTCTTGTGAAAGGGGGGCGTTCGTGTATTGTTAAGCTAACACTTGTTCCATGTCGACATCAATATTGGGTGTACCCAACTGTTAGATATATTTCAAAGCTATAAGTGTGTCTTGACTGATATCCGTCTAAATATTGTTTTAGTTTTAAAGTACTAAGTGGTTCTCAGATAAATTATTTCCCTGGCCGCTTTAGTGAAGGAAAGGAGATTGCCATGAACACATCTATCAGAAGGAAAGTCCAGTTATTTTAATAGAAAACGTGTTCGCAATTATGAGAAATTACAGTGGGCTCATTCGCTAAAAAGCTTGCGTCGTTGGCATTCACGAACGAAAATAAGCCTTCATTTGTCGTGGTTTCTTTCATGGAAATAAAATTACCTTGGATTCTTTCATGTACAGAAATTTGCCATGGTTTGTTTCGTGTACCGAAATTTGCCGTGGGTTTCGTCATGAATAGAAATTGCCTGTGTCCGCGTTTGTGGGCTGTCGTTCCTAAGGCTTATCGCAAATAGCCGTAGATGACTGAAGCCTATATTTTATAAGCAACACTACGGCTACGTTAATATGCATCCTTCTTTAGTTTTAATTTACGTGGAGCATGAACATGGCGGCTGCACGATATCTATTTTGATTTAGATTTCATGGAAATAACTAATTAACTACTGGAGCTAGGCATTTACTTTCGTTTCGGATATTGTTTGTAAGTCAAGAATCACAAACGCGGCGACAGTGCGAAACTTTGAGATTATATCTGACAAATTAGATATATTTCGAATGTGTAATAGGAGTAAATATACACATCAGTTAATTACAAAATTATGAATATAGAGTTCTTGCCTACCCCATTATGTCGATTGAAGCGTTTGAAGATAAGTGGGCTTTTATTTCCATCTCCTTCTCTGTTTCTCATTCTTCCTTCCTTCCTTTCTGTCTGCGCCTCAAACTCCAAAGTGTTTCTTCTTTTCTATAGTGGTATTTCGACTTTTGGCCGCCCACCAAAATCCGTAACTTACTAGACCGACAGTAATTAAACGTCCGTCGCGATGTGATTCATGAGCCCTGAGAACAATTAAATCCGCCATTAAATCTCGAATTAGGGGTAATGGAATTCCTCGTAGTGTTGGCAGTAACTGCCTTTTTCTACAGCATGGCGACAGAGTTGGTACCCTTCCTCCTCACCTCAACATGTCTTATGCGCGACGGTGCGTGATCTTGTTGAGGACCTCTTGGCTTTGACATGATGGACCGACAGACCGTCTTGCAGACGAACAGCTGGGGAGAAAGAGGCTAATAAAGTTTCTTGTGTTTTTAAAGCGCTTTTTTCTCCCAGCAAAGTGGTTCTCAAGAGTAATTTAAAAATTAGATAACTTAAGCGAGCTTTAGTTTTTCGGAAGCTATTACTCTTTCATGGAATAGGTTACATTTCTCCTGATTAGGTTACAAGCTTGGAATAACGCTGTTTTCTGGCGTTAAGTTAATGCTGTTCTTCCTAATCTGCCTGAGAGTAGAATCGAAAGGCGCTGGTACCTAAAGTCTGCCATTGCCTTGTGCTAGTTTCATCCATATCCCATCTTCATAACACATTTCCCTGATATCCACATTCTGCCGTCTTCTTCGCGGTCTTCCAAGTAGGCTCTTCTCACATTATGCAGTATCCTAAACTTTCCGATTACTTCATCCGTACTAGGTCCTAATACTTTAATAAGAGGATTGCTGAACCTATATCTATAAATTAAAATTTATCTTCTAATAATTTTATGGCAGAACAAAATATTAAGTTTCCGAAAATCATGGTTTCGTTTTAGACAGTTTCAGCTGTGAGCACGTCATGCAACAAGGAATCGAAATTAAAGTTTTCCGATAAGTTCGTATTCCGTTCAATACTGTGTCTGTTTTGGGTTAGGTCAGAGGTTCCCAAAGTGTGGGGCGCGAATGGTTTTCTGGGGGGGTGGGGGGCTGTTGTTTGTATGAAAAACTTTTTTAACGAAATATGGAGAAACATTTTTAACATCCTTTACTTGATTGAGGCAGTTCAGCAGTGGCAGCCTTCAAAACAAAGTATCTTTCTACGATGAACCTGGAAAACGACCTTAGAGCGGTCATTTCAAAACTCCAACCTCGGTATAATAAGTTATGTTCACAGAAGCAACCACATCCATCCCACTAATCCAGGTATGAAGCGTATATTTTATTACATTTTTTTAAATAAAATTCATTGAATAATATATACTAAATTATAAAAAAAAATTATACTCATAGCTAAATTTTATGTCAAATCTGTTTGCTTGCACTTGTTCTGGAAGGGGGCGTGAAATTTATTAAATGTTTTAAGGGGGGCGCAAGGTATAAAAGTTTGGGAACCTCTGGGTTAGGTTATTTTATCGTGACGCCATGTAAGCCATTACATCGGATTAACAGTTTCTCCTCTGAGTTCGAGCTGCTTGTAGCCATCCGTGTAAATACTAAAAAGTTGATATATTTGTGCATGTGGTGTATTGTGCAGCCCGAGATAAGATCGGGGACACTTTGCCTGTTAGAACATCGCACGGAGGTCGATCGGAACATTGCACATGGTGTAGTCCAACATCTCAAGACACGCTTCGTGTTTTTATATATGTTAGCACAACGCTGATGAGTTGGTTGCATGTGTTAGGGCTGTCATACAAATTCGCTCGTATAATATGCATAATGCCGGCAGTGAAGTTTTATAAATGTGCTGTTCCGCTCAGAGCAACAGTGTTCTAAACGAAAGTGTTCATTTTAACAGTTGCTGCTTAATGGAGTCAGGTCCTTCCAGAGAAGCTAAGAGTTGGTCAGGGTTTTCCCACCATTTGCTCCCGTGTCTCGATTATGCCAGAAGTCGATATGCCCATCTGTCCGTATAAAATTACGACACTGGTCTAAAACGCAGGACAGGATAGAATGCTGGCCTTCTATCGACATGCGGGTTATTCCTCGGGTTTCAGAAATTGCAGTGTATCCTGGCCAATGCCGGTAACGTGAGGACGGGCGTTCTCATGCCGGGACGCTTAATCTCCGTGGTAGTACGAATGAAATTTAACCGTCTCATACTGTCCCGGTCTTTTTTAACGCCCCCATTCTCTCGTACAACTCGTGGCCGACTGTTGGTTTGTCGTAAACATGGCCATGTGATCACGTATGACCGTCCATGTTCGTTATCAGCTCCGTGAGCTGGTTTCATTTGAATAACTGCCTCTATATTCCGTGTACCATCCGCCTCTGTTTATGCGGTGTTCAAAAGTCCATGCCAGTTATTTTGTCTGGGCTCGGTTTGAGCAACGGAATGACAAGGCAGGCATTCCGCGCCGCGGCGTTCACTCCTTATAATATGCGTACGACGGAAAAGTAATTTTGTATTGCATTGCTGCGCAGAGCGTGTCGTACTGACCGTCCTCCGTTCTGGCCACCCTTGCAGTAGATGCATTTCAAGTGATAATTGCTGTACTTAAGCTTTTATTTGTAGTACATACACAGCACAACCTATTACATTCATGCACAAATGAAGTTAGTGGCACATATGCAGTTTTTATTGTCAAGTTTCATTAGTTTGAGGAAGTGCGAACATGTAACAGCGTGTCTTAAAGTGTCTCCATTACATTATCTCAGCGAAAAGATATAAAAGTTGGCTGTATTTTATATTTTATTCGCCTGCCTTGTTTACTGATATGTGATTCATAGTCTCATTATGTTAATATATTACGAGCATTTCAACTTTTATGACCACTGTTACTGCCTAACAATCTGTTACCGTTATAATTTAAATTGATTTAGGAATATGGTATAGGCCCATCGTTTTGTGGATGTCCGCCGAGGTCAGTCCATGCGGGTTTTGTGGCGTGCAGAGTGGCACTGGGACAGGTCTTTCTGCACCAAATATTGATGGAGTTATAAAATCAAGGATTGTGAAGCGGTCAGGACATGTAGCACGCGGTTGGGAGATTAAAGACACGTAGCAATTTTACTTGTAAAACACATTAAAAGGCATTGCTTTAGAGATCATGTTTAGACGTGAAGATAATATTAAAATGGACACTAAATTATGTGACTGTTTGGAATGGGTGTACTGGCTGAGGAAAGGAGCCATTGTCAGGCTTCTGAAAACATTGCATGCAAGGCGGGGAGTTCTGTGAACCATGTGAGAGGCTTTCGGCTTCTTGAAGGAGGACCAGCGTTTGGTGTCCAACATGAAGCTTTGTATATTATGATCATTCGGTATGGCCATTCAGTAAGCACCGTTGATGGTTAACTCGTCGCTGTCACGTGGATGGGACATTGAGACCCTAGTCACAACAAAACTTGACAGTAGTGACAGTGGACAAACTGATATCACCTTCCTTTGACCAGAGCTGTGTGTTCTTGGAAAACTCATTTTTAGTTACGATAGATTTCTCGAGAAACGGTCTTATCCTGCTCCTGGCAACGAACGATTTTCTCTGGTTACTATTATTGTTTCTTCTCTTGTGACAAATGGATGTGCTTTTTTACATACCACTATGTCTCGGACGGTAAGATGGTTGATTTGATGGGCGAGGGCAGGCGTTCTGGCTGTCGGGAACGTGGTTTGATTCTGCCAAATTCTTATCTTCGCTTCCTTATGCAGGTTACTCACATGAGCAACTCGGCCTCCGGCGTTTGTCTCATGTATTTCTTGAATTTATTTAGTACGCTTTCTGACTGCATAGGCTTATTACCAAATTGGTTAATGAATGCGGATTTTGAGTTTGACAGGATTTGGAAGGAACCGGTTGTAACCCATTATTAAGGCAGTATCCTAATCAGGAAGGACTGAGACATTTTAAACGTCACTAATAATTACCGACCACCAGCCCAAGATTCAAAGCCAGTTTCTTAAAATACAGTGGGCTGCTGATTATTCAGTGTTCTTGGAATCATCTGACACAGTAGTATCAATGGAAATATTTTTATGAAACGTCTTTAAAATGCACAGTAAATATTTGTGTAATAGAATGGGGTATGAGAATTTTAGATCGCAAGGAAATATCGCGACAAAGATTATCACGAATCAATGCCCTTCCAGATGGAAGTTGATGCAGTAACTTGTCCGCCGCACTCAGCAAAGACGTTGCTGTATTTATTTATTACTAAAAAAATACGAACTCCACCCCGCACACTTGTTGAGAGGTGCGTGGAGAAGGTTCTTATTTCTCGTCCTGTAACCGTATACACGGTTGAGATTTAATAACGACTGTTCCTGTAGGGACTACTGATGCTAGCAAAAAAACATTGACCAGAAGGTCATGGAGAGGCTGTGGGAGATTAACCACGAGATTGCTGTTCTCTCCTTCTTATCCCCCTCCTCCCTCTTCACCTGCTATTTTATCCCAGGATTTTTTTTTACTTATTAATAAAGTTAATTGTTTTGGTCGTTCTCAAAATTGTTATTGTATAGGATGCAGAAGAAAGTTGTTTTATATACAGACTGGGAATCCGGATTTGCTGAAACTAATAGATTGTTAATTGAAGTCAGAAGGTTTTTGGCGACGGAGCTTAATAATATGGAAAACTGTTCAATTGGACTTTGTTCATCGTCTAAATTATAAATGTACGACGTTTCGGAAACTGGATTCTGCTTCCGACTTCAGGTAGGAAAAGGAGGGGTGGGAAGATAGGAGGAATATATTTTGGTCAGGTCTGTCGTTATCTCAACCAGGGAGCAACCACACAGCCTGTAGATTTAACAGACCGACCATCTTATAATTTTAGATTTTGAGGTTTTCACGGCGGCGAATATGAGACTGTCTTCTGCGAGTTTGTGCCATGTAATCTGGAAGTTTTACGATGTTTCAGACGTGCTTTCTGTGTTCAACGTCAATGCAATTCGACTTTCATGCACTGAGTATATTGCCTTTCTGAACATAGCAGGCCCTAACCGGAGTGTGTAAAAAACATGAGAATTCCTTACATCGCCACCACATTTAAGCTATTCAGCCTCTTGTAACTGCATTAAATATCAATGTATGCTAACGGTGATCAAATTTGACATAATTCTGCCTTTAACAAGCTTGTAAACTTGTTTCAGATAATTATACGGTACTGCAGTAGAAGCACCTAAATATTGTACACGCGCATAATAATTGTGTTGAGCAGTTTTTTTATTTTACTTATACATAAATGGCGTTTCTCAGATTAATAGTTTTCTTAACCCTCAGAGTCACGTTATTAAGAAGACGTAATTTTTTGTGATTTGACTTTTTAACAGTGCTTGGGTTGGAGACTACATGATACAGTTATTAGTATCTGCCCTCAGATAAACATAATATTTTATATTAGAAGGTATTATTTGATTTGTACCCAACATTTTGCTTGTATTCAAGTCATTTCAAGGGATTTAAAATTTTCTAACCTAGGGCTACTAACTGCTCAAAATACCATGGAGATGTCTTTCTGGAATTATTTTGCATATTAAATTCTTGTTTAATGTGTTGTTGAAAATTAAAACATTTACTTTATTACTCGAATGTTCCCCCTCTTCGTTTTGGTATATTTTTATTTTGTTCTTCCTTCTTTCCACCTCTCAATCGTCTTTCTTGTCTTATATTTTATCGTCTGTATTTATCATATTTCCTCTTTCACCTGCATTTTGTCCTTTTTATCATTTCGCTTCTTCAATGCCCTGCCCCCAGTAATTGTGCGTTTAGGTCCTGAAAGGTATAATAACGATTAATTTCCAGGTTTAATTTGTACGGATGCTCGAATATTCTTTCCCACAAATTACATTTGCGGCTGCATTTTCTCGCCGTAGTTGAAGATTTGTGGCCTACAAGATGCAGACATGTTTACGTAGAACTGAAAAATGTTTTCGTTTTATTCGTTCATCTGTGAATCTGTTGGTAAGGCCTCGTCTTTCTCCTGATAACATCTACAGGCAGGAGGTATTCCTGGAATAAATAAATGATTTGAAAGAATTGTGGATGGTATGCTGTTCTGAGGCGACCATTAAATATTGTGCTTCATCTTAGACAGGGACTCGGAATGGTTCCAACAGCATGTGTGTCAGGAAGTTCGGTTCTTTCAGATGCTAGCAGGGACTGTATAACGTTTATACAGTTCAGTGGTCCATTACAGTGTATAATTTGTAGTTTTTTACAGTCTACCCGAAAGCTTTACCACCGTTGCCAGATTTGTAATTCAATTCAATTTAATTCTTTATTATTAGTGTGATGTATCAACAGCCAGATGGCCAATTACAGATACAGCACAGAGATGAACACACGAACACAATAAAAACATAAAAGGTAAAACTATCAGAATATATAATACATTAATGCGGAGGACGTTAATACACAAGAAAATTGCAACTAAATATATTAGGATATTTGTAAAAATAATTTAAATCAATTAAGTAAATTATACTATTATAGAATGTGAAGAAGTGTGACAATTTTCGTCTCGAATATGTCCAAGTCCCTGCAGACGACATTAGCATTAACATATATAAAGTATTAGAAAACATTCTATGTGTATTTATGATCTGTGTCCAAGAAAAATTTCACATTCCTAGCTCTGACTCTTCACTAGATGTCGCTCTCAAACCGAACCAAAATATAGTGACTAATGTCCACCAAATCGTCTTTGAATGTACTGAGAACTTCGTTAGAAGTTTCACATCAGCTCACTGTCGTACTTTAGGTGGTGCTAGTGTCGCCTAGTTCGCAAGTTCTTATGTGCTCCACGTTATTATTATTTATAATATTAAATTACAAACGTATGCGTGCAGAGGTGGATTGGCCTCTGGTGGCGTGATGTTTGCATCAGGTTTAAACTGTTAACGACTGATAGACATACAGACATAATATAACTATAATTCTATGTTTATTATAAAATAAGAAAAGTAGATAAAACATTGGTTTCGTCTGTCAGCTGTGTCTAATTAAGGCGCATGGTTTGCAGGTGTGATGCAATAAGCGTGCCTTAACTCGCCTTACTCTCAGCGCAATCTTGACAGTCCTTTACAAAGTAGGTTAGATCAACGGTCCATTCCTTCCTCTTGTAATGCCACATTACATAATTTGTCTTTGAATGTACCTGTACATATTCGACAGGGAGAGGAGACAGTGGAATGAACATTTTTGTATACCCTGTCGTCAACAGTTCCGGATCCTTTATCTGCGTTGCGTCGATATGGATGTGGTATGTAAATATGTACCTTCTGGCGTAAGAAACTTTATAGTTGTCCGTCGTGCAGATAAGATACGCCTTGTATTTCTAGAGATAACTCTTAGTACTTGTGAAAGAAAGATGGGACGCCGTAGGAAAACCAAATATGTCTTGATTTTGTATAAATTCGTGTCATTGATCAAGATTGCCCCTCGGAAGTTGATACACCGTTTTGCTTTGTAAGCGCCCGCTTTTGCGTTCGGAATGTTGTTAGTTCAGGCCGACGGTGCCGTATTATTGGGATTTTTAAGGAGATACCATCGTGTTTTAAGGACTTTCTTATAAAGGCTAATGGATATAGAATTGCCGATATTGCAGTTCTGTGCTGCCATGTACATATACACATAATACTGTGTCTGTTTTATAATTGATCATTTATAAAGATTTGTTTACGTTTATATAAAGTGGTGTACCTTAATTTTGGAGACGCGTGATTTCAAATTCTCTAGGCGGCTAGATGAAAATGGTTGTCCTCTGGGTTCTTGTGCCGTGTAATCTACCACATGTTCACTGACGTTTTAGAGGTGTTTGCTGCCTGCATCATTAGGGATATCAGCGAGGCTAACTATCTAACTAACTAGATGGCTTACCGAACCCGAAGGTTCATCACCGAACTAACCAAAGCCCTCCACCGGACCCTGTCCTGGGCCACAAAATCCAGTCGCCTTCAACTCCTATCTCTGACAGATACCGCCTAAGATTATCCTCCCATCTACATCTAGGTCTCCCCAGCGGTCTCTTCCCTTCAGGTTTCCCAACCAGTACCCGGTGCACACCTCTTGTCCCATCCATGCGCGCTACATGCCCAGCCCATCTCATTCTTCTCGACTTAATCACCCTGACAATACTGGGGGAGGAGTACAGATTTTTAAGCTCGTCAATATGCAGTTTTCTCCATGCCCCATCGTCTTCTCTCTTAGGCCCAAATATCCTCCTCAACACCCGATTCTCAAACACCTGTGCTTCTCCCTCTGAGTGGGAGGCCATGTTTCGCACCCATACAAAACAACAGGCAAGATTATTGTTTTGTATACTTTAGTTTTCAGGTTCTTAGAAATCAGACGGGAAGACAAAATATATATTAGCGAGGCTGATTATGAATATAGCAAGCACCTCTGAAACGTCGGCAAAATACAACAAACCAGAAGAAATCCATCTTCACTGCTGGGATACATTGTTGCAACAATGAGAACCAAGGCAACTGTTTGAACACTGATACAAGAATTGGCTTATAGGTAGTTGTTGGCTTGCTTTGTTGTTCTGATGTTCCTTTCGAGTAAGAATTGTCTGAGTACACAGCTCTTTGAGCCGTAGTAATTAATGGTGTGAGTAGCTTTGGAATGTTAGTGTACCCCAAAGAGTACATCTTTCCAGTCTTGCTAATTTGTAGTTGTTGTTAACCTCACTTAACAGACTGAAGTATGTGAATTGCAATATGTGTCGTCACCGGCTTCTTTCTAGGGTGTTTGTTTGGCCGTGATTACGCCTGTATATATCTTGTGGTTTTCATATTGCATGCTATTTATTATTCACAAATCGGACAAATTACAGATACGGAGTGATTTTGAACACAGTATTTGGGTAGGGGGAAGAGGGCAGGTACTGTTAACACCGAAATTAGGGCTTGAATAAGGGGCCTGGGGCCTCGGGTATAATGGGGGTCTGTTGTCAGTTGTCCTTGAGCCTTCTTTAAGAGAAGTTGTTCCCTAATTTGCATATTGTTTTGTTTTGTTTTCCATGATCGTCGTCCCTGGTTGATGATACACATCGCACTGATCACCGTTAATCGACTTACGACCTGCCATGGCGACTTTTGATTACCACTGAAGGATCCTACTTCGGTAAGTCACTGAAATGTTTTATGTAGGAAGTAAGTTGTCTTGTGCTAGTTTCAAAGACAATTTTAAAAGTGTGTTAATTTTTAATAGCTAAATTTTGTGGATGGCTGTGTAAACGAAATTTCATATGCACTTCTAAACCAGATTATTTGGGACACTGAGTCGTATATGATGATGATGATGATGATCGGAGTATTTAATGGGTCGTGAGGAAACAGGATTTTAGGGTCTGGATATGGGCCAAAGGCGCACTTCTGTGCACATTGTAACGATGCCTCGTGTTCCGTAAAGGACGAGTAATTGTTTGGCCATATGAACAACTACTAGCTTTCTCAGAATAAATAGCCATTTCTTTAAATAGCATTAATTACATGCCTTTTGTAACAGACTCATCGTTTTTCCCTTGAGACAGGATGTTTGTGCTTCCAAAGTTTAAACATAATGACTAATTTTCGTCATAGAAGTGTTGCTTCCACTTGCACCGCCGCCATGTTGCTGTAGTTGAAGGCGAAGAAGGATACAGTTATGAAGCCCTCTTCAGGCCGTTTTCTTCAACTTCTTTCTTTCTTAACCTTACTCTCCACCTGTTCCTTTTTGTTCTGACATTCCAGACGTCTGCGTCGGTTTCTTTATGGCCGATTTTGAGTTATTTTTTATGTATTGAAAGTTGTATCTTACTAATATGTACAGTATAGTATAACACGGGTTTTGTTGAATTTCCTGGATAAAATTAGCAATTTTAACGCGACCAATCCGTGATATATGATGCAGTTGTCCGATGAATATTAACCGTAGCGGAGGCTGAACGCCATAATATGTGAGGGACTGGTAACAGGTTTTGGGCCGGACGGCTCATTTGTGCATCCACAACTACCGATATTTTATCTGCAATTAGTTACAAGACAGAAGCCACTCCTATGAAGTAGTTAAGGACGGACTGTATCCTGTCTTCAAGTCAAAACACTGGATTCGGTGCAGATGTTGCTGCCTGTAATTCAGCTTGCAGCTCTCACTTGGCCTTCCTTGTCTAACAAGTAGATCATTAATTATTTTAACTATCCTTAGTAAGACCTCCTTTATTTTCTCGTTATCTGTGCGTACGCAAAAGAAGCATTGATGAAGGATTTATTCTGGGGAATGTTAAATCTAACCTTTTTAATGTATTTGTATTATGTGAATGTTTCAACAATAAACATAAGCAAAGCCAGGGAGGATGAAATCGGTGGATGCCGTCATATAGAGCAGTGGTATTCAACCTGAGGTACGCGTACTCCCGGGGGTACGTGAAATTTTTTAAAAAAAATGATAAACACTGAATAATCAGTAATGTAATTTATTTAATTTATTTTAGATGTAGATTATATATATTATATATAACTTGAATTATACACCAATATCTTTGGGGGTACAAAGTTGAAGAGAAATTATATCTGGAGGTACGCGAACAAAAAAGGTTGAATACCACTGATATAGAGTATGCAAAATTCTGTCGTTTGTGAGTCTTTGTTCTGTGTTGCATTATTGCATTAAATTACTTGTTGCTATATGGTAACATCTATGGTGAAGTTGAGTAGATGGAATTATCTTAGACTGTATTCCTTGTCTCTTCCTTCAGCTCTTCTGCAAATATTATGAGGGTTACCCAAAATTAATACAAAATATTAGTCTGGAAACCCGAAGGAAACAAATAACTTTTAAGATGAAGATTTCTGTCTTCTGGGTTGTTGCGCTGTGTAGTCTGGTCGATGTTAACCAACGTTTCAGAGGTCATACTGCCTCCGTCATCAGGGGCGATGAGTCCTCATCGCTACAGCCGAGAAGACAGCCATCTTCGGACTCACCGCTGTGAAAACCTCAAATCCTGTCTTTTGAGACGTCGGCTTTATTAGGTAGATAATACAATTTCAGTTTTATATGTACAGGGCGTGAGGATGTGGACACAGTAATGGACTTTCGGGTTCCACGCGTTTAATTTTTACAGCAGCTGAGCCACCATTTCCCATTTTCCTAACCGTTAGAGGCTGTTGACCTATGAACATATTCTTACATTGGATATGATTGTCGTTTAAAACAGGTGACTTCCGTTCGATTGAGCTGTCGTGGTTCCATGATTGGTAGCTTACGATTCAATTCCTGACGTTGTTAATAATCAATTTTGTATTTCAGTTGTCAAGTCGTGCAGTGTCTGCTGACAAAGCAATTTGTTGACTTGTGGCTGGCTCATACAGAACTATAAGTTTAGTCGGTTGGCGCGTTTATCGCAGTGGCTCTTGATATACAAATTACGCGTTGAACCTACTCTAAATAAAACAATAGAACACGTACACTTTATATTTAATTCACAGAATTTGGTAATAAGAATGTTTTTCTTTTACCGTCAACATAAGAAATTAAAATCAAGTAGAAGAATGTAACAGTCTTTTATTAAATTATATTAATTTCAACAGGTTATGTTGCTACTGTTTTCATTTTGTAAATAGAATTGTTTTTTTGTTTTGTTTTTTTGGAAAAAGGCTTATTTTTCGTATGTCAAAAAATATGTACGTAAAACAGTCGTTATCCAGTTGGCTGGCTCTATTTCCATGGCAGGGTATGATTTCTGTTGTTCAAACCCCATGAATGTTTAATTGTCGACAAATTGTGGGTTTGGTTTATTATAATCAGGTATGAAGTCGATTTGTGTAGTTCTGTTACAGTAAGACATTACTGAAGCTGCTATACTTGATTAATGATATCTGTGGAGTGAACGCAAATGGTACATGACATGAAGTTCTCGTTGGCCGCCAGCCGGGAATGTTTCCCAAAGCACCCTTCATACGTGTCGTATCTGATATCAGAACGGCATTCAGAAAGTAGGATATTAAAATACTACAGCGCACTCACAGTGATATACTTTGTGCTGTTTAGTGTCATTAACAAAGTGACTGATTGTGATTAGTGGCATTCGGAATTTCTCAACTACTCTTCACATTTCTGACGCCTTGTACTTTGCACGTGCTTATGTACACTCTGTAGAAATTGTGAAGGAAGTGCGAATTATTGTCACTGTGCTCCTACGATGACGGGTTGGTTCCTACTACAATTCTTTTAAGAAACGCTTGCATTTAAATGTTTAACGTTTTGTCTTTTTCTTGTTTATTTTCATGTGCTGCGTGTTGCCGCCTGCTCTCTGTCATATTTGGTGCCGTGGCTGAACACGCAACTGCTCTGCTCTTTTGTTGGAACAACAGGGCGTAAGTACACCACACAGATTTGCGCTAATAGTAGTAGATCGTTATGACCCACAAGCGTTGTGTTTGTGTGCTGAAGTTCTTATACGACGTATTTTTATCATATTCTCTGATAGTTTTCATACTACTCACCTGTTGTTATTGCTGCCATTATCATCACCACCACCACCAGCAATTGTCTAAATTCCAGGCCACCTTACGAGAGACGTATCTAAAAGCCAGAATCAGACCCTGTCTCTCGGGTTAATTATATTATTAATATCATCTTCTTCCTCACGCTTTTATTTAACAAACTCAGATACATACAGCCATGCACCAAGCCTTCTATCAAACTGTACAGCCATTCATTTATGTATCTGTCCTATCTATTTGTCAATCCATCCACCCATGCATGCATCCATCCATCCATCCATCCATCCGCACTGACATACGTCATACGTGCGTGAATAGGCACTGCAGTATATAAACACATCCAATCATGCATCCATCATGCCGACGACGCAGCCATCCATCAGTTCTTCCTTCCATCCATTAATTATTCAGTTACAGCTTCCCCCCTCCCCTGACTTTGTCCGACTCATGCGCAGAACCACACGAATGTCCTTTGACACGTGACGTATTCGCTCCTGCTGTACATTCCAGTTAATTACTGGCCGCAACTCATGTTCGGGTTTTCGTTTGCTGTTGCTTAAATTAACAACAGAGTAACTTTCAGCAGAACTTAAGAGGCAGGTAGAAGGTAAAATTGTCGCTAGTTCTCAACCAAACACCACGACATGCAATCGTATGGGGGAGTGGAGGTGTAGATGCACTCATTTTTAACCTCAGCCCTGGATAGAGATGGGTGGTTAGTTTCATTAGTTGTATTAGATGAACCATTGACACTTTCTCAAAAGACTCACCCTCTAGCGCAGATATGCATACCGCTTACTGAGAACCTTCAAAGGAAAACTTTATCAGTCATTATTATTATTTAGTGTTCTGTCTGACGACAGGTCCATATGAACAGGATCCTTCGATCCTTTTCTCGGACTGGGACCTGTTCATATACGTTCTTGGCAGATGATCCAGAAGTGGTTTGCCATTGCCTTCGTCTGTGTGTGAATGGAGTACTTGTTGGGATGCCACGGAGAAACCGGGGAAGCCCCCGGAGGAAAGCCCCGTTGTTGCCTAGCCCACGGCCTTGCCCAACACAAGTTATAAATTCGGGCACCGCCGGGAATCGAACCCGAGACCCCAGGATTACAAGGCCAGCGTTCTAACCGCTAGACCACCGTGGCTTCTCATCAGTCATTAGGTAGTGATATTAAATGGCCGTGACAGTGAATTCGGCGTCTTCTAATGACTAATTAATCTCCTGGGTAGCCTTCTGCCTTGCTCGAAGCACGCGTCATATTCTGCGGAAGTAAATTCTGTTTTCAGTGTTTTGTTCTTTGTACTGTCTTCGTGGTTGTATTTCGTGTGACGAAACCTGGGGAGGGAAGGCAAGGTGGATAAATGTTTATTAGTATCATACGACGTATCAGTTATTAATTACTGATAAAAATAACATTACAGTCGCTTCTTGCTGTAAAAGTGATGTAAGTGATATTTGGGCTTGTCTTACCTGACTTATGTTGCACACTTCATCATTCGTACTGACAGTTTTATTACGTGCATAGCGAAGTTTCAAATAAATACAAAGGAGCAATATTTTCTTAAATAAATATACGCTGGCGTATAAATTCCTTTACCGAGACAGTCTGCAGACATGCAGTGAACACGGCTCTAAAGAACCTCGAACACGTCTCGTAAGCCATGGTTACTGTTGAAAATTATATTTGTTTTGTATTACTTGTTTTCATTCTTCGTGTTAAGTGTTTAAATAAGACTTTTGTTAACGTACTGGGCACAATCTTGGTAAAGCGACTTATAAGATATCCTGTGTAATGAAACAGGTAACTAAATTCGATAATTAGAAATTAAATTCACATATTTATGTATTTATTTACTACGTACCATCTCATTTATAACAGAGTTACACCAGCTATCTAAAACCAAAAAAGAACGGATTTGTATACCTCACAGGCTTTTTGGATGTTTATTACAGATACAGATATACTTACTACTCCAGAGCTAATCACACCACATATACGTAAAATAATTAAGAATTAGTGACTGTTACTTGTATTTCGAGAAAAACGTTGTATTAGAAGTTATAAATCCTGATGAGATTTATATTTTGTATAATTGCGTTTAACCGATTGAGAACTAAAATTACATTATCCGGACAACTTTAAATGTAGCACCCCAAATACCTAAATTAGCCGAAATTCAAATAGTTTCGGAGGCGTATGTTATTCCCACCTCACCAATCCGTAATGCCGCCATATTTTGATAACAGTGACATAAAAACTGCAAAAATGGAGCTGGACTCCGGTGACACGTAATTCATACCGAATTTTGACGAATATGTTCGAATTAATGTGTATATACGAGGTGTGATCGGAAAGTTTCCAGACTGTGTCAATAGAGGGCGAACCGGATGTAGTACGAGCTTCTGTCTTTAGGGGGTGCGGCCTACATTCATAGTGAATCAGTGTGCCAGCCGGCATCATAGAATTAGCATTTGTTTCTTAGTTACGGGCGTTTTGGTAGTGCATTACACCGACCCTCCTGCGATTTCGGAATGGCGTGTGCATCAAATTTTGCCAAAGACTCGCCAAAACGGCTACGGGAACCTATGAAATGCTAAAGCAAGCATTTGGGGAGTCCGCAATGGGTCGTGCACAAACGTTTGTGTGGCATTCACGTTTTAAAAATGGCCGAACCGCTGTCGATGATGACGAGATAGAAGTCCGTAATAGAATCATTACATACTCGGCTCAGTATTAAGAGTTCTAAAAAAGTATTAGGTTTCTGTAGGAAACATATAAATGAAAACTTTGATGATGTAACTGATCGGCACGCTGCATTAATTCAGACGTACTGTGTGCGAAAAAGTTGTACAAGATATGCCCCCAGGCGTATTGTAATTTTTATCTTATCAGATTGAACGTAATAAAAAGAAAACATGGGATGAGTTACGACTTTTTGTTCGCGCGTGTCATGTCTTGAAGGCATGCCACAAAAGACGGACAGCTGAAATGACGAGTGGAGTAATTATAATCACACGTAGACCCCGTGTACCGAGCCCTTCTTGTGTTCTGTCCAAGTTGAAATATTTTAAGCCCAAGAAGTGTCCAGAATTATGTCCCGTGTATTTAAACTAATCCCACGAAGATGGCTGTTACGGATTTTTGCTCCGTGCAGTCTTAGAAGTTTGCTGGCACATGCTGCCTCCATCATCAACACAATGATCGCCTCGATGATGGAGTCAGCAGGGACCTCTGAAACGTTGGTAATCTTCCACCAGACTACACGGCGCTGCAACCCAGAAGACAGCCATCTTCTTATTAGTTTCAGAACTAAGTTTGAGGCCAACTGTATAATGGTAATGGTAATTGTAATTGTTTCTGGAAAGGGGAGATAACTGGTTTTGGAGGGACGTCGGTTGTGCGTGCGAAGTGTATCACATGCGTGGCAGGTGTTGTCAGACCGGACTAAATGGAGGAACATGGAATTCTGGTAATATTACAGTGGGCCGCAGGTGCGTGTGTGCGTGATGATTCAAGTGTCTGGGCCTAATACTTCTGCTCTTATTGATACCTGTATTCGTGTTCTGACGTACCATTCATGTATCTGATATGTTCACATTTGTTTTGTTTACTTAAAGAACATTGAAATAACAAGTAACTTAGGTAGGCCGAGGTACCTTGGGGTAATATGAAGTAGATTGATGTAATGGAGCAAATTTAAGTTTGAGCTAATTCGGAATAACTTGATTTAACTGGAGATAACTCTGGTGACTTTAGGTAAGCTGGTGTAATTGAGTTAATTGAGATTTAATTTAGGTAAGTTACGTAATCTAAGATTCTCTAAGATGACATCCAGGAAAGGGTAACGGTTACTTGAGGCGAGGTGATGTGATTTGTGATATTTGAACTAGGGAACTCAGAGTACTTGAATGAATTTGTATGTGCACATTTGTTAACAAATGTTATCAAAATTGCAGGCCCACGTGCCTTCAAAAATATTGATGTCCTGAGTTGGTGAAAATCTGTATATATGATTTTATTCTATTACATAGGTTTACGTAATACTTCACTCACGTTTTATTGAGACCATTCAAAAATGAAATGCAAACATTTGAACCGAACGAGTAAACTGGGTCTGCAGGTCTGCAGGTCTGCAGTTCTTTAAATACTACCGTTTTAAGAATTTCTTAGAATTCTGGCCCCTTTGTCAAAGTTTGACTTTAATTACATTAATTACAGCTCAATGCGAAGACACTAACTGTTGCGGGTGGCTCTTTTAAAACTAACATCCGATGAGACCTGCAGTAAGTTCTTGATGCTGTCAGACTATATTACATCTCTTGGCGTGATTTTGATCGGGTGTTTCTTTTACCTCAGGGTACTTAATCGCTCGTCAGCGATCCTCTGGGCAAAGGACCCCTGTATCAATACTCCCTGACAGCTGAAATCTTATCGTGAATACGTCGTCTTCCAGCAATCATTTTTTTAAGACGGGTTTGCGTGTTACTCCCTGGCGTGCCGCTGAGCACGGCCACTGATTCTGATGATACTCTCTGGAATATGTTTATGCATCAGGGTCGTATTAAGAGGCGATGCCTTAAGCTGTGACGAAAATTAGGTCCCTATAAAAATAAAACAAAAATCAGAAGGAATAAACAACAAAGATTTTTATTTGAATAAGTACAGTGACACTAAATATCATAAAGAAGAACCCTGAATCAATAAAATTTTGAGAAGATTTTATTGATTGTACTCGCCGCGAAAGACTCAAATCCTATAAGAACTCTGAAGTTCTAATGGTTGCAAGTAAAGCTGTTCAAGAAATAATCACAGGGAAATTGAAGTTCTTATTTACCTGACTACGGGGCAAAATCATTATATATTATTATCATCACCATTTTCAGATGATTTAATATCGTGTACTGTTATGATTGTCGAGCCACGGTGGTCTAGCGGTTAGAACGCTGGCCTTGTAATCCTGGGTTCTCGGGTTCGATTCCCGGCGGTGCCCGAATTTATAACTTGTGTTGGGCAAGGCCGTGGTCTAGGCAACACGGAGTTTTCCTCCGTGGCATCCCAACAATTACTCCATTCACACACAGAAGAAGGCAATGGCAAACCACTTCTGGATCATCTGCCAAGAACGTATATGAACAGGTCCCAGTCCGAGAAAAGGATGGAAGGATCCTGTTCATATGGACCTGTCGTCAGACAGAACACTAAATAAATAAAATAAATAAAACTATTATGATTACATTCTCGCTTCTTTCTGTTTCATGTTCTTCGCCATGCCGTCATTATCATCGCTTCTTCAGTATGTAAGTACATTCTCTGCGTTTTATTACGTAGGCTTAGTTATTAAACTACATTTCAACTCTTGGTGAGTACAAATGTTTGTTCTGTATAATACTGAAATACTGACATCAGCCTTATTCAGTTTTTGATATTCCTGGCCATTGTAGTTCAACAATTAATGCAAGAATTAACCTAAATCGTTAAATCAAACGTTTCACTCAAACACTAGATTGTTAATTTGATTATAGTTACCGTAAATCATTTTCGTTAGAATCACCGTCACTGACTAGGGTTTACAAATTACCCTCCTGGATTTAATATCTGCTTCAATTTATTTAACGACACTTTATTAGTTACATAGTATGTATTAATATAACGTTAATGGGGAATATGAATGTTGATTCTGAAGGATGAGCGTGGAAGTTGCTTTCAGGGAAGGAAATAATAATATTCTCGTTCTTAGCATTCTTCTTACCCTCTTTCTCCAGCTTATAGAACACTACAAATTGCTAACACAGGTTTGAGCAGTCCGGGATTCAAACCTTTGTTCTGACAAAGAGTATGCAGAACGACTTCTGCTCGCCGTCGTATTCTTAATCTCTTAGTTTTGGCTTATTCTTATGGATATCTTTTCTCCTGGTCCAATGACAGGTCTTCTTCTGAACGCGTCTGAGCGAAGGGCTGACAAATTGACCACTAATTTAAACTAGCCTGTACAACAATCCTCGTCTCTTTTTTCCCGGTCTCTGACTCTTTTTTGTCTGTTCTAAATGTCGTTTCATTATTCATTTATGTGTCTCGTTATTTGACTCCTCGTGTCGACAGACATTTCCCGTGTCTTGACTGCCAGAATGTCTTAATGTCTTAAATATCAAGTGACTATACGTATTTACGGGTGTTAAGAACATCAGTTATAAAATTTGTATTTTTATAGATAATAATCTGAGTGACTGAAACGCGGCTTCAGGTAGGCCTAAGAGGCTGTACGGAGGGAGAGCTTTTCTGAATCTTCGGCTTCAGTAAAAGCAGGATCTGCTTTGACCAGTTGAATAAGCACCAGTGACCTTGCAGCTTGCAGTTGATTCGGTTAGTTGCGGTTGCCACCCCTGACTGTGGACTCTGGATCCCTACAGTAAATGGCAGTTGTGCCTCACGCTTTGTATTATTGCTTAGCTGGCATTTTCATTACCGCTTGTCCTTCTGATGATAGATATGTTTGTTTTCACGTTTCGTTGAGTCATTTCTGCCTCGTGGTGCCCTCATCCACAGAGATGGGGCTCACTTGTGTGGCCACAGTTCGCTGTCATTGTTGATTGTGCTGGACCCACGCTGTGTCTCTTCGCCATTCACAGTTTTCCTACGGTAATTGGCGTTCTTTACGTGAATGCGTAACACAAAACGCCTTCACGCTCTCCACGTGGTCTGTTTGTTTGTCATTTAACTATTTAGAGCATATCCAGGGATACGGATGTGTTAAAATCCACTTTGCAGGGTTTTCAATTGTTTATTTTAACCGTCTAATGACAATAAAATATTTTATTAAATATTAAAATATTAAAATATTATTACTATAATTAACATTTAATATATATATATATTAAATGTTAATTATAGTAATAATATTTTAATATTTTAATATTTAATAAAATATTTTATTGTGATTAGACGATTAAAATAAACAATTATAATCATCACAATATGACGCAACAATATCACCTCAGGGTTTTCAATGTAAAATTGATAGTTACTCAGGTAGACGTGTACCATGGTACAGACCCCGCAACACCGAGTTTAATTTTTATAAATTTCGTCGGCGATAAGAATGTATCCCACTTAACATTACGTTTTAATCTACTTTAGAATATATATATGCAACCACACGGGGAAATTAAACTAATCATTTGCAACAATATTATTAAAACGAAAATAAGAGAAAGACCTTCTGCTGAGAATGTTTTTGAAATTGTTAACAAGATGACATAAAAATGCACGCGATAATTAAACTGGTGTTGGGCTAATATGAAACTGGTGGGAACGAGGCACCATGTACTGAATATTTTGCATGCTTTGCGTGACGTGCCACTCAATGGCACTGTTTCATTGTACTGCAAGCCTCATGGCCTTGCTGCAAATTGTCTGGCTTGTTTCCTGCTGCGGGCTGTATCCAACACCTTAAAAACCATTATTCATTATTCTGATGTAATTATTAGCTACGTGGATTAGGATCTACACAGCGGTTTCTGTTTCGTATTGAATTTGTATGGCAAGCGCGCGTCGCGACAGGCTTTTGTTCTTCGTCCGATGTTGCTATAAGCAGCCAAGGGACTGGCCGAGCCGGGTTTGATTCCTGGCGGATACAGGGATTTCTTTCCTTCGTCATTGTTGTGTCCTGGCCAACTTCGTAGCTGCAGTTCGGAATTCCGTCAGATCATCAGTAGCTGATGATGAAATTATTTACTGGTAATGTTTAGCGGCTTAAATCGCCGGATGAGAGGTTATTAATGAACTTTTGAATTGGAAGAAAACGGTCATGGCCTATTTTAAGGTTCTTTTCCAACATTTCCATTGAGGGGCTGAGGAAAACCACTAAAAACCTCTGTCAGTATAGTAGATCTCTGGGCTGAGATTTGAACCGAGTAACCCCCCCCCCCCCCCCCGGGGGGGGGGCGGCGGCTATGAATTGGTGTGCTAACCAGTCAGCTGAAACTTTGGGTTTTTGATAAAATGAAAAACTGTCGTCTTTGTATAAATTAGGAACGTGACAAGTGTTAAAGATCGAAGTATTACTTACCTTCTATTAGTAATGGACAAGCCGAGTTGCGAAGCTCTGGACGCTGATTATGTTAACCAACCACCAATAACTGTGCTTATTTTTTTTTTATTTAGTGTTCTGACTGACGACAGGTCCATATGAACAGGATCCTTCCATCCTTTTCTCGGACTGGGACCTGTTCATATACGTTCTTGGCAGATGATCCAGAAGTGGTTTGCCATTGCCTTCTTCTGTGTGTGAATGGAGTAATTGTTGGGATGCCACGGAGAAACCGGGGAAGCCCCCGGAGGAAAACTCCATGTTGCCTAGACCACGGCCTTGCCCAACACAAGTTATAAATTCGGGCACCCTATTGCTGCTTATATGTTGACAGTTTTTAAGTCAGAATATACGATGATTAAATCAAAAACATTGCGATGGGCGGCACATGTAGAATTTAATTGGGAGGGTGATATGTCTTATAAGATTTTTGTACGAAAATATCAAAGATAGGGGACCACTTGAGAGACCTTAGCGTATACGGGAGGATAATATTAAAATTAATCTAAGTAAATAAGACGTGAGGCCTTGGACTGAGTTCAGAACAAGAAACAAACGCAACGAATCTTAGACTGTCATAAAAATATTTTTTTCAGTTGAGCGACAATCAGTTTATTAACGAGACTGCTGTGTGGTGTTGAAGAGATAGATGTTGGGATGTTAATGATTCCAAAAACAATGATGATGCTCTTCATGACATGACATGACATGACACGATGGAGCTCATGCATTGGTCCGCGGCGAGTAAAAGTGGGCGGGCCGCGAAGTGTTGTGGGTGTGTCATTAGGAACATTATTGCTGGCACTGTGGGAGATTCTATTGGAAGATTAAAGCTCAGGCCTCCATGCCCCTACTCTTGATTCTTTTAGTTGCGCCATTGCTCTTAATGGCACGCCTTTCCGATAGGCCTTTTGTTACGAAGTTGGAACGTACTCAAGTTACGCCCTATTCTTTTGTTTGTGCTCTCGTGTCAGGATACTAGACCCCGAATCAAATCCACGTCTCTGAAACAGACGAAACAGCAATCGTTCCACGATGCAAAACTCTCGTTATTTTGAAACCTTGCATTGCTGAAAATTCACATAATACCATTCAGAATCGTAATATAAAAACAGTTAATAAATTCTTTCGAAAAGTAGCCAAATTTAAGTATTTGTGTTCAACAGTATCAATTGGGATTCTTTTTACATTTTGTACAGGGTTATTCATAATTCCCTGACACATTACAAAAAATCGCTGGACTTGAATGGTGCAATGGATGGTAACATAGGACATGCCGATAGAAAGAGAAACTCTCCAAGTTTATTTTACATACCTCATAAATGCTCTATGTGTCCGCCCTTTGTGACGCGGCAGACGTCAAGCCGATAATCCATTTCCGCCCACACCCGCTGCAGCATGTCACGATCGATTTGTGAGATGGCTTCGATGATTTGTCTTCACAGCTCAGGCAGATCCCGTGGCACAGACGGTACAAAGACCTGGTCCTTATTGTACCCCCATAAGAAGAAATAACGTGGCGTCAGGTCAGGTGATCGGGGTTGCCAACTAAGCAGCGCATGATCATTGGCAGCCATGAGTTCGATCCAACGGTGTGGCAAATGCTGATTGAGGTAGCCGCGGAGCCCCATCTTGCTGATAAATGAAGTCATCGCTGTGATCATGAAGCTTCTGCATCATCTCAAGATAAGACGTGGGCGCTTTGCGATACACAGGCACCCCTCACGCTGGAATTGTTCTTACCACTGCTTTATGCTGTTCCACACCGGCGGGTCCTTTCCGAACTTGGTTTGCAAACGTCACGATCGACTCTGCTCGAGCATAGTCATGCACGCAAAATGCTCTCTCTGTTGCTAGCGTCAACATTTATACTCTACTAAACCTCATACGATATGATGATATACTATTAAACCTGCACCCTGGCGGCCACCGGCGAAACTAAGCGCCCACGGCGTGTACAAACAAATTTGGAGAGTTTCTCTTTGTATCAGCATGTCGCGTGTTACTATTCTTTGCACAATTCAAGCCTGGCGATTTTTTGTAATGTGTCAGGGAATTATGAATAACCCTGTATATCTGAGTGTTCCGTAAAAAGAGAAAGCGTCTTTACAGACTCTATCTTTAGGGTGATGATGGATGCAATAAGCGCTCCTAAAACGTCGGTGAACTTCTACCAGACTGCACATTGCAACATTCCAGAATTTATTTATTATTATTTAGTGTTCTGTCTGACGACAGGTCCATATGAACAGAATCCTTCCATCCTTTTCTCGGACTGGGACCTGTTCATATACGTTCTTGGCAGATGATCCAGAAGTGGTTTGCCATTGCCTTCTTCTGTGTGTGAATGGAGTAATTGTTGGGATGCCACGGAGAAACCTGGGAAGCCCCCGGAGGAAAACTCCGTGTTGCCTAGACCACGGCCTTGCCCAACACAAGTTATAAATTCGGGCACCGCCGGGAATCGAACCCGAGACCCCAGGATTACAAAGCCAGCGTTCTAACCGCTAGACCACCGTGGCGTCATTCCAGAATACAACCATGTTTTGTTTCTGTTGTTTGATTATCTATGATAAATAAGTAGCCGTAATGTATTACAAATATGAATAGATTAAGAGTTGAAAAATATGTTAAGAAAATATTTTATGAATCGTCGACAAATTTCCTCTCTCAGTCAACACACAAATCGACTAATTCTGTCTAATTCTTGCATGAAATTCTTTACATAAGTGTAAACTTATCCTCCGAGGGGCTAGGTATGGGGGAAGCCTTGTTAATCCAGGCCTGCATATTGATCATTGACGTGGACACGTGGGGGATTACCCCAACCACTTGATATGCACAACTACGAAGGAGGCCTGTACAGATAACATTAAACAGGCCTTTGTTTTAGCTAATCTCTCATTGGCCGTGTCCGAGCGTTGGTTCAGTGCAGTAGACCCACGCCACACGACATTAATAAATTATGTGCTCGCAATTGTGTTCTTTGCACGAAGTGCTTAAATGAACGCATAATGAGGTAGTAGCGCCCGTCTGTCTTTCTTCGCGTGTTTCATCTCGGAAACTACCGAACGGATTTCTGTTCGAGTATTGGGAAACTCAACAACAAAGTATGTCACAAATGTAAGACTAAGCATTATCCATTTCTGTTCATTTAACACTTACATAAAATTTTAATTACCAACTGTAAAAGTTTCCGTAAGGTTCAGAACGTTTGTTCCTTATATAACATAACTACGAGGTGCGATCGGAAAGTTTCAAGACTGTGTCAATAGAGGGCGAACCGGATGTAGTACGAGCTTCTGCCGCTAGGGGGTGCGGCCTACATTCATAGTGAATCAGTGTGCCAGCCGGCATCATCGAATTAGCATTTGTTTCTTAGTTACGGGCGTTTTGGTAGTGCATTACACCGACCCTCCTGCGCTTTCGGAATGGCGTGTGCATCAAATTTTGCCAAAGACTTGCCAAAACGGCTACGGAAACCTATGAAATGCTAAAGCAAGCATTTGGGGAGTCCTCAATGGGTCGTGCACAAACTTTTGTGTGGCATTCACGTTTTAAAAATGGCCAAACCTCTGTTGATGATGACGAGCGTTCTGGACGACCATTTTCGAGCACAACGCCCGAAAATGTTATGAAGATTCGGCAGGCCCTTCACGAAGATCGACGTCGTACCATCACCGACTTGTGCGACATTGTTGGGATAGGCTATGGGACCTGTCAGCTGATTCTAAAGGAAGAACTCCACATGCGACGCCAAGGCTCCTGTCTGAGGACCAGAAGCAGAATCGACTTCTCGTTTGTCAGGAGCTTAAAGATCTTGCAAGAACCGACCCCAACTTCCTTTCTAAGCTCCGTGTGACTTCTTCCTCTTCCCAAAGATGAAAATTCAGCTAAAGGGAAGGAGATTTGAGACGATAGAAGAGATTCAGGCAGAATCGCAGATGGTGCTTGACAGACTGACAAAGAAAGATTTCCAGGGATGCTTCCAGGCTTGGCAGCGGCACCTCATATGTTTTGACCTCATTAAGGTCCACAAATTTTATTTGAAGCATGTTTTGATATGGAACTCTTATAACAGGCTTATCTGTAGTGCATTTAGCTGTGCAACAATAAATTTTCTGTCTTAAATAGCCTAAATGAACACAAAGGACAGTGAGCATGTGTTATTGAAAGAACACTGGCACATCAGCGTATATGAAGAATAAAGATTATTACTCGTAAATTCAACTGGCGCGGTGTTCACCGGCTGTGGTGCACCGTTTTGCTCTAACTTCTTCAGTTTTACGGATTAGGCCCCCTGGTTGTTTCAGTTAGAACCGAGTTACAAAATTATGAATTTGTTTATACATTTGCAGGATCCCTTGGAAGGGCGATTGTCCTATCGCAATAGTACAACAAAGCAAGACGATGGCATAGAACTCGGCGTCCTTCACGTCTACCAACAGAAACGTTTGCAACATTATGGCTCACGCAAACAATTTAAGCTTGAGTACGAAACCGATAAGTATCATTCGTTTTGACCGGTCTTCCAGGTGTTACGTAACATCTAATTCGTATATTATTTTCCTTTCGGAACCGGTTTACGTCGACCGGAAGTAGCGGTCCAACTGCGCGAGGCTCCTGGTCTATTCGCTCGATGCGTGTTCGTTCTTGCCTGCGGTAGGAAGTTTGACTCGC
>NW_019059831.1:680320-691159 GCF_000696155.1 Zootermopsis nevadensis
ATACGAGGTGCGATCGGAAGGTTTCCAGACTGCGCGTATAAAAACCCGTGCACTTATCTCAGGTATTAAATTCATCCATCACCCTCGAAGTAGTTCCCCTGGGAGTGAACACAACGATCCCAGCGCCGCTGCCAAGCCTGGAAGCATCCCTGGAAATCTTTCTTTGTCAGCCTGTCAAGCACCATCTGCGATTCTGCCTGAATCTCTTCTATCGTCTCAAATCTCCTTCCCTTTAGCTGAATTTTCATCTTTGGGAAGAGGAAGAAGTCACACGGAGCTTAGAAAGGAAGTTGGGGTCGGTTCTTGCAAGATCTTTGAGTTCCTGACAAACGAGAAGTCGATTCTGCTTCTGGTCCTCTGACAGGATGCGTCGCATGTGGAGTTCTTCCTTTAGAATCAGCTGACAGGTCCCATAGCCTATCCCAGCAATGTCGCACAAGTCGTTGATGGTACGACGTCGATCTTCGTGAATGGCCTGCCGACTCTTCGTAACATTTTCGGGCGTTGTGCTCGAAGATGGTCGTCCAGAACGCTCGTCATCTTCGACAGAGGTTCGGCCATTTTTAAAACGTGAATGCCACACAAACGTTTGTGCACGACCCATTGCGGACTCCCCAAATGCTTGCTTTAGCATTTCATAGGTTTCTGTAGCCGTTTTGGCGAGTCTTTGGCAAAATTTGATGCACACTCTTTGTTCATGAAAATCCGCCATTCCGACATCGCAGGAGGGTCGGTGTAATGCACTACCAAAACGCCCGTAACTAAGAAACAAATTATAATTCGATGATGCCGGCTGGCACACTGATTCACTATGAATGTAGGCCGCACCCCCTAGCGGCAGAAGCTCGTACTACACCCGGTTCGCCCTCTATTGACATAGTCTTGAAACTTTCCGATCGCACCTCGTATATAATGCCAAAGCCCGCCACTGAACGCGATCTTGAGGCAGTTTCTTTCACCTCCCACTTTCACAACATATGTAAGATCCATCTTAATGTTATATATATTCTCGCTTTTCTAAATTTCTGCTTCTGAAGTGGTTTTCTCATCCAAATTCTATACGCATTATTTGTGTCGTACATCTCTGCTACTGTCCGATATTCTTTGTTTCTAATTTTTCGTTATTCCAGTTTCTGGTGTAAGATCTCGTAGTCCGTCTGTAACAGAATTAGGCTTGTGTGTCATTTAACGCCCCGTTAGGAAATGTACAATGGAGGAATTTAATTAATGTAGATGTAGAGGTCATCTTTTGCGTTTAATTATCGATATTGATAGACAGACCAAGTGGTTTAGGGATAGAGTTCTGCAATTATATTCGGAGATATTTTGTTCGAATTACTATCTGGTTACGAGCTATTATGATTCACGTTTTGTTGTGGTTTTTATCAGTTCTTCCAGGTGAGTTCTGGTTTAGTGCCATGAAATAGGCCTTGACCGCCACCACAAAATTGTATGATCCTAATAGCTTCATGTAAGCGTATCCTGTGGCTGCAGAATTATTCAAACGGTTGTAACTTCGATTGCAGAATTAGGATTGTGTTTGCCGATCCAAATACTGTGATTACAGAGTTACACTGTCACTTCTGAGGGAGCAGTTAGTCTGGTACACGATAAAACTTTATAAGAAGGTTGTAATGAACTGTTACAGTATATTCTTGTTAGTCGTCCGCGTGGAAGATGAAGAGAGGCAACAAGGCACTTAATTGTTCCGACATGGAAACCGTATTTAGGTTAACTCGTTTTGTCGTTACCAGGACACCTGCAGGTTGCTTTGCGTTCTTCTGTAGCTGCATTCTTTTATTGTGGTGGAACGGTAAGTGTGGCTTGGCAGGATAATAACAGATAACAAAGGAAGTATGTCTCTAAAGTGGTTTTGAGGTTTTAACGACGCTTCTCAATGGTCCAATGGTGTGATGATTGTGTATTTTTAAAAGGAATGAATTAAAAACCGTGGAGTATTTACGATATTATCCAAGCTTGCACCAGTAAGGACTGAGGAATACCACAAGAACTGTTGTAAAATACAAAACCTTTTTATAAAAGACGACTATTTCATGAACTGAACGCTGAAAGGACAAAAAATTCAAATTAGGTTTATTAAGAGTAGTTGTTTGTGTTTTATAGTTCGATAAGGATGCAAGTGGGTAGAACACGTAGTAGGGAACGTTTTGCGTGTGTGCATTCTGATTCCTTCAGTACCAGAGTTATGGTTAATAGCTTAACATTTCTAAGCTGCAATGACACTTGGATGCTTCGAAGGTAGTGAGACGTCGCCAATTATTAAGGTACTGCCCACACATGATGTCATGTTTGTTCCTCAGAATCAAGACCGAAGCTGTCGTCAGGCTGTCTGTACTTTTGGTTGGACCCTAACATTGACAGTACGAGATCGCAAGTTCGATGTCGGGTCATAGGTCATTTCATTGTCTGTCTGCATATCAGAATATTAAATGGTGGATCATGCCCGGGCAGTTATTTTTCGAAATTCGTAATTCATTGTGAGAGAATTGATTGTAGTCACAACGTGATAATGGCCGCTATGCAGTTTCTGGCATGGCACGAAAACATATCTAAAGTTTTTTTTTGGGGGGGGGGAAATTGTGTCATTACCCATTTGAAGCCGAAGCTCGTGTAAGTAATATTTAAAAATTCAGGCCGTACCGCAAAGAAAACACAACACTTTAGCATAGTAAACATCAGCATGTTTACGCTCTTCAAGAAAATAATCTTTGCTTCATGAATTTTCTCAGCCGAATCGAAAAGTGTTACCTTCTGTCTTCATGACTTTGTCCAGATAAACTTAAGGAAACTCTGGTTTGGTGGTAAATACAGTATAATCTACTAACAGTACACTATCCAATTATTTGAGCACGCAAGTAGTTTCGCCTGTGACCTGCGAAACTATAGATTAGCTCAGTACTACGTATGCTATGACAAGTTCAGTGTCAACACGTCCAATGTGATCGGACCCTGGTAACAAGTGTCACTCCTGTTTGAAGTAAATTCATGTCAAGGAATATTCCGAAGGCGGTTCGGGAGGTCGGTGAAATGACAGCCATATTCTTGCAATTTAATATGACTCCAGAACCGTATTAAACCTTTGCATGTTACATGCAGGATATCTCGTCTGGAATAATTGGCCTATTTGTTTCGGATTTATTTGGTGTTTTAGATTCTTGAAAGACGCTTATCCCACCGTTTGTCAGCAGTTACAGCATTCTGTTCGTGACTTCTTCAGAGATACAAATTATGTTGCTGTGGGCATGTGTAAAATTTAAGAACATGTTTCAAAATAAAAGTAGCATTGAAAGTTTTCACATTTTTAATAAATGATCCATATATCGACACGAACATTGTCGTAATATATTTGCCCATGTATATTCTTACAAAAAATATAGTAAGCTTTATTCTTGCAAAAGGGCTTTCGTTGCCTGCAAAAGATGTCCGACGTGTGTCATCACATGGTGGTATTCGGGAATGAAAATGTTTGCGATCAGGAAGGGTATGAGAATTTGTTAGTCTTGATAATCAGTCCCTTAAGACTTTTTCAAATTAGTTTTGTAGGCACTGTTGAGAAATTCTCGTCGTTATGACAATTCGCACCTTAAAATTGCCTCGAGTGACGTTACGGCTCCACTTAAGGCACCAGATTGTCAGATTTATAATGCTGATTACTTCTCATAGAAGTCAAAGGGGTTGTTAAATACAGCCAAGGAAGTTTTTTCTATAGTTTTGACACTTTTGTTTGAAGGTGTATCTTTTAATGAATAACCGTTGTGTCTCTTGAAATTTTGGAAACAAAGCTCCAATAAATAACGAGATTTCTTTGAAGAACTAACGATGCAAAATTACGTATAAAGTCTGCATTTGTAGATCTAAAGAGAGGCGAAGAAATTATAAATTAACAAATGTCGAAATTTTTATTCAGATAACTCACCATCGTCACGAACTTTTAGATTTGAAATGTTGAAATGTTGTATTTTAGTTTGGAATATGTGCATGGACAAATTTTCTAAACGCGTGCTTTGCGTCTTACTGGCCTTGACGTTTATTAATTGCACATACCAATCTATTGTATTAAAGCTAATTACATTACACCTATCATACTGCATAATAATGAAGCTTTTGCTTGGACTTATTAAAAATACACAACATTGATAAATGGACTGTTTAAAATAAAACATGTAGATCTTAATGAGATGTATATTGTATTTTGTGAAGAATGTTTTTCTACAAGGATTAACTTTTAGGAAGTTGTAAGTACTAAGTTACAACGTACGTACAAAGTGTTACTTATTTTAATCCCGTATAACATGTATAACAGAGCAGTAGTTTGCGTGAACAAAACTGTACAAAATGAACCGGAAGACGACCAAGTTATTGGTCGAAATGAATCTGCGAGTCATAGTAACTGTGCAACAGTGCAGTTGTAATATACACGAATAGATTATATGTGAATGTGACGGAGGATAGAACGAAGCTACTTATGTACTATTTCAGATTTCACATAACGTAGGAGTTATATCTTACCAATACGAAACAAAATTAAATTTACCCAGTAACCCTTCATTGCAAAACCCCAGTAATTCCACCTAATTTGAACGCAATACTTTGAGTACCTTAGTATAATACATAAATCATGCGGACGGACAAATATCACTTCACACAAGAGTGTTCATCTTTATGTAATAACTTGCGTAAGCTTTCTTGTCGTTGCTTGGTGCTTCATACGCCAGCGGCGTCAGACTGGTGGTTGCGCCTTTCTGTATTCAGCCAGAAGGAGAGTCTACGTGCCGTGTTAGGTAATGCTACGTGGCGTACGTGCACGCGTTTCTCGGCGCGTGCTGCAGGACACACCACCATCAGCGTGTCTGGAAAGAATACATTATAGAATACAATTGAACGCTATTATTTCTTGTTAGTTTTATGATACTGTCAGTTGAGACACTCTAGCATCGAATGAGAGGATTATTTGGAAAATGCAAGAAATCGGTTGTTATTCCCCTTGAATTTGCCTGAAGCGACCGACAAAACTACGAAAACCACAGGACAGCCTGTCTCTGGGCCGAGAGTTTTGAGGATATCGGCATATTGCGGCAATATCGATAATCGACTGTGCGAGGAAAGACCAGTAATTGAATTGTCGCCAATTTATTCGCTGTCCTATATTCCGTACTTGTCAGCTGTAAATATTAGGACTTTTATTTAAAAAAATTCAATGAATACAGTAAAATCATCAATTTTTACAGAATAAGTGCATTTTCAGAAAATCTTTTCTCAAGGAGTACCATCGTAAAGTCACTCGCCGCAAAGATTTGTAAGGCGCGGCTTCATGTGTTGCTATCTCTGTGATTTTATGTTATCGATGACGTAGCCCATTAGTAGAATCTAGGCTTAATTGGATATTAAAAACTCTGTGAATTGGAAAGTAACACTACTTGTGCAAACTTAAATGGTGTTTACCTATGTTAAGTGTGCGTGAACTTGCTCAACTGCAGTGAAATACACAGTGGTATATGTTTGAGTTGACGTGGCTTGAAAGGTGTTCTGTGTTGTCGTTGATATGGAACGTATGTTCTCGTTCCCTTAATTGATATTATTAAAATCCAGTGAGAAATGTGACGAATATTTACACGCCCAGTGCACAGGGAAACAGAATAATTAATACAAATGTATGTCTCGTGCAGCCCTTGGTAAACTACGATATGTGGACTTATATAACATTACGCTCCTACACATGAAGCTGCAATGTGCCGCTATAATATCTACTTAAACTATGGAAATAAATGCATTCTTTATTATTTGACTAAATGTGTTGCGTATTGGAGTTCGCTGAAGATACCACATTATATTGACTACATACAATCTGTCGTCATGTAAGTTAACCAATTTTCACGTGAAATATGAATTCAAACTTACTGAATAGGCGAATCATACGATTCTGTGCCTCAAAGATTGACATCCTATCATCCATCATCGTAATCTGTTTCCCTTTTATCCATGGTTCGTGGCGATTTTCCGACAGATTTCCTCATGCAATTTTGTACGTATTTTTCTCGTCATTTCGATGTACGTGCCCGACGCTTCATACTAGGTGGTCTAAATAGGCCTGTAAACCAAATATCTTATTACGTGATGTCGTAACTTTATGTTAATTTTTCAACAAAGATGTGTTCGTTAGTATGTAGGAGCAGCTAAGCCGTTTTTAGATGGGGGGAGGTCCTGTTTCAGTAGAGGACTTCCTCAGGAAAGATTTAAATGTACCCGAACTTTAATCGTGACTTGAAAACGTAAAACGAATTTAAATGCCAAGTCCAGTTCTTTAATGATACAAAATGACAAATGCTTCACCCCATTCTCATAGTGCTGCAGCT
Source organism: Zootermopsis nevadensis (assembly GCF_000696155.1). The sequence goes on from NW_019059831.1 coordinate 686,695, forward strand.
GACTGATGGCGCGTGTTTATTAAATAATAAAGGCGACATGACGGACATGCATTGGGCATGAAATGTCTTTTTATTCCCGAGACGTCTTCTCATCACGATTATTTGGCAAATGTAGCCGGGACGCTTTTGCTGCTCGTTAGACTTTTGCGTGTATTTATTATTTTTTTCGAAATAAGTACTAACCCTTTCAAACCGAATGAATGAGACAGAAGAGTAGGGGGGGGAGTAGTGAGGGAAACTACATTTAATTTGGTGAAGGTGACATATTTAAGCTGAAGCTCGTGTAAAAATAATTAAGAATTCAATGCATACCGCAAGGAGAACAAGCAGTTCTCCATTATAAACCGGATTGATCAGTTATTTTTAAGGAAATAACCCATTTTTTCACTGTGAATCATACGAAACCCCTGAATACTAGATGCAGAGTTACTTATTGTCAAAGTAGGTGGCACATATACTTGCTGAACTGTTGGATTATATGATGTCGCTGTTAATTTACGTTTCATTCTAGGGCGTTTTAAATTTTGTACTGATTTCATAGCATGGAATGATAGCATCCATTTAGGTGAATTAAGGAAGACGACGATAATGTCCCAGGAGCCATCTTCTGCGATGTGAATCAAACTCGAAGCTATAACATCAAAACTGTTCTGATCTGATCTACTTCCATCCACCTCCCATCTTGTCTGCTTATGTACTATGTGAAATAAGTCAGTCTTTCAGTGAAATATTTTAATACCCTTCGCCACCAAAATTCGGTATGTATTCCTTGTCTCCCCATGTTCAAATGTGATCGCCCCTTAGGTGGAACCATGCCCCCTACCTCTTTCACTGTTATACTAGCGTTCCGAAACACTAAATCCACCGATTTCCATACCAGAGGCCGTAACGACATCTTTTGAACATAAAGGCTAAATATTTCTTATTGGATAAATGAGACGATGTATGTTAGGGGGTTCGTACCCGGACCTGCATGTTTTAACCCTATCCTACCCTTCTCGTTGCTTCTCCTCACTATTTTAATGAGATGCATGTCATGCAGATGTCGCCAGCAACGTCATGGCCTTCTCAGTTGGAAGATCTCGTTAGCTTCATCCACCCCCAGCCCCAAGATGGCAGCAAAAGCTCGTATGCAAATTGAACATCGCTGCCACAAAAAGCTGACTGTCGCTGTCCGCCTTTGGCATCTGATATTAAAATGCCGAAAGCTGTGGGTTGTGCACTTATTAATGATAATGACAAAGAGGAAACCTATAAAATACATTTTCAGTTTTATAATTTTAAGAGAACGTGTTTTTATAAGGCTGGTGGAGTTACATGTTGGGGTTCTTAATGTCGCCCTCAAAAATAGGTAATATTTTCATTCTATAAATTATGAGAGCCATTAATCCAATTTTATAATTTTGCAATTTTACATGCTTCTGTTTGTGTTTTGCTGATTAACACACAGCATCAAGTTAAATAGATCCTTAGTCCTTACTCTGTAGTACTTCTCCTATTGACAATCCGTCTTAAATTGTATTTGTTGTATGTCTGCACACTGAAGTGTCTGTCGTAATGAATTGTGTGATAAAATAAGACTGTTGGAAACATAAATTGTCGTAATAAAACCAGATAGCATTTCTGCTGTTCACTCAACTCTTGAAACGTGGAAGAAAACATATTTTAAATATTATTGAATACTTTCAGAATACAATATGTATTAATCATTTGAAGCTAAGTGGTATATACGAACAACCTGATTTAAGATTCAGTAACCCATTATTCCCTCTAGGAGTTTATTTACGGGTTTTAGTATGTTTATCAGAATAAACAGCAATTATTTTGCTAAATAGTATTAATCATTGATCTTTATAATGACTACGTTTTTTATGTAGGGGCTGAATTTTGAAATATTATACAGTTTAATTTGAATAAACAAAGTCATTTATGGTTTTAGCTTGTGGCCGTGTAGTTTAAATGTTAATAAAATATTTTGGGTAGAGGTAAACATTGCGCTTTTATGCTTATGTGGACAAATACGGTAATAAGACGAAGTGAGTTATTCCGTTCTTAAACTTTATTTAAGATAACATCGAAACCAACAGAAATATGATAATGCTTTATACATTTGTTGTGCTGCTTCTACAAAACCTCGAAATAAAAAACCCTTCCCGTTTGATATCTATCTGTCGTGATTTAGTGGGCCCAATCTAAGAGATCGTTAGTTCCTGTGTTTGCTTCTCTGACACGTCGGAGAAAAACAACTCTTTTTGTCTTCAGCATCCAAGGATATATCGGGCGCAGACAGACATGTCCACGGACAGACAGACTTGCATATATTAAATTGCAAAGTAGTTGCCGGGAGGTCTCTGCAACTGAAGTGTATCACCGTTAATCTTATGTGCTCTAGAGAAGTATTCCATGACTCTGCCTCTTTATAGGTACAAATCTACAGTGAAAAATGTTTGACCCAACCACTTTACATCGAACTTCTTTGTGTAGTGTTTAGCATTCCTAATATATATCCTTATAGCTCGGAAAAGCGTCCTTAAATGAAACAACAAATACACAAATTTAAGGACGTTGCACTTTGAACTTTTGATTTTGAAGTTTGTCTTCTCTGTTAAGTACCACATATTGAAGGCACTTAGCAAAGAGTTGCATTTAAACCCTGACTTCTTGTTCGAATGCTGCAGAGTAATTATGAAGAAAATATGACGGGTTGTTAACAACAGAAATATAGATCAGTTTATTTGTTGATGTGCTTGACAGCAGCTAATAATGATAATAATAATAATAATAATAATAACAATAATGTAATCTCACAATTTTACTTTAACCTTCCATTAACTCGTTTATCTCTTGTTTCGCTGTTCTTTCTCATACTTTATTTATTTATTTTATTTGTACTTATCTTTTTCGTTCTTTTCCTTTCTTTCTTTTTATTCATTGGGCCTGTTGTTGTTATATCATCAAAGGTACAGCCATAAAATAAATTTGTAGCTTTGACATGTACATCAAAAACGTTCTTTATGTAGGTTAAATGCTGCAGTTTTTGGACTATTTTTGCATGCGGTGAACTAAATAAACACTTATGATAGTGAACGCAACTAAGTAACTTATTTGGCTAATTTCATGATGCAATGTCTTCGTCGGAAAGTGTACAATTAATAATTTCAGTGCTTGAAGATGGCTGTCATCCGGGACATTGCGCCGTGTAGTCTGGTAGATATAGATTAACGCTTCAGATTTAACTCATCGCCCTGAAGATGGAGGCAATAAGCTCCTTTGAAGTGCTGATCGATGTCTACTACACTGCAAGGCAACATCCCGCATGACAGCCATCTTCATACTCGTCACCGTGCGAGCCTGAAAACTTACTCAGTTGAATGCTTTATTTAATTGGATCGGTGGTTCCTCACCACGTTCAAAGACATGAAAGTGTGTGTTCCGTTTGCTCCACAGACCGCGCTGCACTGGGCGGCTAAGCACGGGAACGCCGATGTTGTGAAGCTGATAGCCGGGACTTACAACGCAGAAATCAACGCCAGATCGGTGAGTGAGCAGGAATACATTTAATTCTCTTGAATCAGCCGTTCTGAAGATATTCCGTCTGACATCTCTTCTGTTCCTTTGTCACTCCCCGAACGAAAATGTACGTAAACTCTTTGCGACATTTCAGGCAGATATTGACCGACGTTTCAGTGGTGTTTGTCTCCACCATGAGGGCGATGATGATCAGTAAATACCTATAAAACGTCGGCCAGTTTATACCAGACTACACGGCGAAACATTCTAGAAGACAAACGTTTTCGTACCTAAACTCGTAAAAGATAAACCCATAAATTGTCGATATACGGAACTATTAGTAAGCTATAAGACGTATGGAGGACTTAGGAACAGAGGTCCACGTATTACATAAATCAGGACTGCCTGCTTCCGGAAGACTGAGTGGAAGTGAAGATTGTTTAAAATAAACATTCGGGGAATAAGATGTATACTAGGAGTTGAGTCGAAGTGACTAGGGTTACGGTGTTGCATTGCAGACTTTTTAGTTCTACTGGAAGAACTGCGATGTACAATAGGTCTGTTTATTTGGTGTTTTTGTGCGCTTTTACAATTGGCTTCTGTGTTTGAAGGTCAGTAAATTCCATGGACAAGTCCATGCTCAGAGGTATTTTAGTTTGAAACACCTCCCTGTGCTCTTCTTTAAAATTTCTGGGTCCACAAGAAAAGTAACTTACTTTACGACACTTTGGTCCTATACACATCGACAATAAATGAACAATTATATACCACGTGCGAAACTTTTAAGAACACACAAAACCATGTTTACTCCAACCTTCTTAATTTGTATTGAAGGAATATCTCAATTAAAAGTTTGCAGAATTTGGGTAATAAGGTAATGTGTCGTAATTTCTTTCCGAAAAACACCTTCTGTTTTAAAATTGGTATGGTGTACTTTGTGAACTAGCTATTTGGA
>NW_019059831.1:694455-737694 GCF_000696155.1 Zootermopsis nevadensis
CTCCATACGTAACACTTCACTAGTTTCTTCTTCATCTCCAAGCCCAACTTGCTAGTGAGAAGTATCCTCTTCTTCCATTACACTGAATAATTGTTTCCAAAGTTTTAGGAAAGGGAGGCATTATTTCTTATGGTGAGATTTCGATTTCTCATGGCGAAAAGTGTATAAGATGACAGTCCTCTGAGTTGTTCCGCCACGTAGTATGGTAAAAATTGACCGACGTTTCAGAAGTGCTTACAGTCTCTATCATCAGGGCGGTGGCTTTAATGGGAGGATAATATTAAAGTAGTTCTTAAGGAAATATGGTGTGAGGGCTGCATTAGTTTCGCTTAGTATATTGTCCAGTGTCGGGCTTTTGTGATTGTGATAATGAGTCATTTGAATAAAAATTTCCTTGGATATTATCCATCGTCTAGTAAAATATAAAATATAAAATGTAAAATGTGATAATGAGTCTTCGTGTTCCGTAAAAGGCTGGAAATTTCTTAACCATCTGAGCAGTTTTCAAGCTTCCAGAAGGACTGTAGTCCATAGAGTTATTTAGTTGGCAAAAGTAATTCCTATTCTTGTTTTCTCTGGTTTTTGAAACTGACAGTGAACAATTTCTTTTTTTTCTAATGTGTTTTTGTGTCTTTTTCGGTTTCGCTGGCGCTGCTTGCAGAATGGGGTAAGTGACGCATTATTATTTTTATTTTTATTATTTCGAGGGACGTGATGTTCACATCTAGTGACAGTTTCTGTCCGTAATTTTTCTACATTTAGGAAAGTTTAAAAAGTAACAGAAAATTAAATTCGCACGTTGTGATTTGAAAAATTAATTACCGTATTTTTACCCGAGTTTGCTTGTGACTCATTCACGCGAATGCACCCCCTGTAATTTCACATTACGTTTTATCTACAGCATTGATAATGTGAAATCGACATAAAATACTTTTGGGAGAAATGAGATTACAGAAATTTGGTCGGAACCCGCAAATGAAGAGGCCACGTTGAAGGCCTACTTGTAAATGGAATGATAATATTAAGATGGATATTTGCGAGATTGGGGATGAATGTGTGAATTTAATTGAACTGGCCTAGGATCCATTGCAATGGCGAGCTTTAGTGAACACTGTGATGAATATTTTGTTTCCTTTAAGGCAGTGCTTATTCTTTACTGCTTGAGTAGATTTGCGGTTATTCATTCAACGAGGTTCGGGAGACAAGAGGACAACTGTCATCTGGGACTTTGCGCCGTGAAAAAAAGCCTGGATGGTCGGTATTCGAATTCCGACCATTTCTGGGGCCCGAAAGGCTTCTGTCCAACGATTACACAAGGGTGAGGGCCGGAGCGTGAATCTCTACTTGATTCTTAGATACTTTTCCGTCTATCCAAGATAACTCTCACGTTTTCTCGTTGTTAATTCTACAGGCTGAGCACACATAAGTTCTGCAGCGCATTGAAGGTTAGTGTTTGTGTGGTGTATCTCTCAATGTCGAATGGAATGAAAGTCCATTGTTTCAAAGGGCAATTCGTCTTCAGGGGTGACAGGAATGGGACAGCGGGTTTCTGCCTCCACCCCACCCCTCCTCCCCTCCCCCGCTCTTGTTCCATTTGTCTGGCAGACCGTATTCCTCCTGCGCACGGACCCCCCACATAGCTGCCCGCGTTCTTACGAGACACAGAGTTCATAATTTCTCAAGTCATGTTTGTATTTGCCGGTGTTTGAGGCATTCCAGTATGGCAGCCAACATTGTTATTATTCATATTATTGTGCAGGTCATTTGGTATTAGGATAGTGGAACCAAGACGTTATGATTGGCTGCGTATGTAGCTAGGATGGGGAGGCAAGGAATGCATGCAGAATTTTGTAAGATTGCTGAGGTGAGAGATTTGACATGGAGATGGATCCTTGGAAAATGCCGTTGAGTTGTGGAGGATGGGAGATAGAACTGGCTCAGGACCGTATAAAAAGCCGTGCTTTTATATTAGCCGAGGCTTCAGAAATTAAGTAATGGCAATAGTAAACATCCAGAATCTGATGGAAATTTACTAGCTTGAGAACGTTTATTATTGAAACCAGTATGAAAAATTTTAATGACATTTTTTCATCTCCAACTGCGTAAGCCGTCATGTTAATTGGTTTCCCAACTTGGTTCATTTGTTTCAAGTGGGAACGTGTCGGAATACAGCCATAGGATTCGTAATAGTCTTCGAAGGAAGAGAATTTCTACGCAAAAACTGCAAAGGAAATTCCGTTACACTGTGAAGGGCATTGACGATTTGTGTCACATAGTCAGGGTGTAGAAATGACGTAGAAACGGATACTCTTCTGGGAACAGCGAACAATCGGTGACGTGGCCCCAAGGTGCGTTCACCTGCTGGTCATCACGAACACAGAACCACAGACTGTTTAAAAATAATGTAAACATCCCGTAACTACAAACAGGTGATTGACCTAAGTAACTGATTGTTTGGTCTGTATTGATAGTAGTAGATGACACGTGTGTCGAAACATGTAACTCAGCTCAACAAATGAATTAATGAGTATAAATCATGATAGAGTATTGTGTAGTTGAAGAATGGCATTGATGTTGTGGGAATTTATGAAGCTCCTCATTGCGTATTTTTTTCGGAAACATCCAGTGCCTGACTGTACCTCGTGTTGTCACAACGATTGTACTGTTATTTGTTCTTGACACTTCTCATTTCAACAGACAAAAGAAAACAATTTGTGCTTATCTCAGTGATGGTGATTCAGCAAGTATCTATCAGTGGCACGAACCAGTACAGATTTATTCATCTGAGATCTCCGTGGATAAGTGACACAAGAGACCCGACTTCTAAGATTCGTACTGTTTTTACAACTTATTGTAACTGTGATCTTCATTGGGCGGGTGGACAAGTCAAGAATTATGAGATGGGTGGGACATATAGCACGGAGGTTTATAGGGGAAATGAGAAATGTGTTTAAACATGTTTGTCTGAAATAATGAAGAGAAGACTCCATTGTGAAAAGCTAGACATAGATGGGAATATAATATTAAAATACTGGTATATCTTAGAGCAGCGTTTATCAACCTATGGTACGCGAGCTAGTGTTGAGTGGTACGCGAACTAAGTAAGAAAATCAAAATATAATATTAACATAAATAATTTTTCCCTGAACGAATTTGGTTAGTGGTAAATTTAATGTGTTACATTAGAGTTAGTAGTACTCCAGCGGAAAAGGGTGAGAACCCATGTCTTAGAGAAATGTTAGGGTGTGGAGTGGATTCAGCTAGCTTACAAAAGGGTACGGTGGCAATGGAATATACGGTTTCTTGAAAGGCAAGCAAATTTTCGTCTGATTGAACAGTTTTTGTTCTCGCCTGGAGGGAGTGAAATTAGGAATTCACATTTTGAACGTATAATCATTAAGGCGGGGTTTTCTCTTTGGTGCGATGACAGGCAGAGGGGAGCTGCAGAATCGCCAAATATTAAGGTAAAAGAATCACTTAACCAGTTTTATCTTATATTCTTTATACTGTGATCCGTAACTTTGAAGAAACAGCTTACGTTACAAGTATCTGGAAATAAAGTTATCGGGGAAATATTTGGACCTAGGGATGAATTAAGTGAACAGTTTAGGATATGAACTTTCATATTGAGGAACCTCATGGCTGGTAGAGGTTATGTAGTCAAATCTAGGAGAATAATAGGCTGACTATCCTACATAGGATGGTAGACGTAGAAAGCCTAAATGCAGTTTATGCATTGACTTGACAGTGGGCTCTGAAGAGTAAAATGAAGCATTTCCAAGGAAGGTTTGTACGCAGTGTGATGTGTCATTCGTGTACTGAAGTTTTGTTTGTATGTGCCTTTCGAAAACTGGATTGTCGAACTGGCGTAGATTTTGAGGCACAGACAGAGGTCAGTATAGAGCGAGAGATGGAGATAACGATGATTGAGCAAGTCTCCTGCGGACTCAGTGTCTCCCGCCCATCAGTCAGAGTACGGCGACAAACATCTGGCCTCTGAGAAGAGACTTCCTCTCATTGACAATTTAAATCTCAGTACATAGCCTTGACATCTTTACGTATTGATGTATAATCACCTTGTCGTGCCCTGAGTGCCTTTCTTTATTCATTTTAGTCTCTCCATGAGAATTCAGGGAATTCTGAAGAATAAATGAGACGAATTCTCAACATTTGCTGCCCTCTAACCCTTACTATGCTCTCAGTGATATTTGTGGTTCATAAAGACAAACTGCATTTGATATGGAAATCTTTGTTGTTTAATAACAGCAGTAAAATTTGTTTCTAACGGAATCCCAAAGGATTTTGAAGAACTCTGAAACGTCTACCAGATTACACGGCGCAACAACCCAGAGGACCTGAAATCTCACTTAAGCACAGCGTACAATCTTTCACAGTTGGAAAATACTCTTGGAAAATGGCGTCTTGAAAAGCACAAATGACAGAAGGGAAATAATAATGGATGCTGCTTTTGTGCGTAGCAACTAATATTGGGTCCGTTCAGAGTTTCTTGTTGTCTGTCGTCACAGACCGTGCAGCGCAAGCCTTCTTCTAGTATTTCAAAGCGGACAGGTTCTGATTCTTCCCCTCGTATCGGGGCCGGGGCACCCCCTTTTCTCGGCGTCAGAAGGGTTAATAGTGGGAACAGGTGCTCACACCGCCTGCACATGTTCTATGCAGATGTCAACACAGTTTAATTTGAAAATTTGTCATCAAAATTTCATAATCTCAACCTGTTAGATGCTGTTACAGGAGGTGTGATATTGCTTTCCTCTTTTTACTATTTTTCATTCAATCTTGTTCCCTTTCTCGTTCACCTTCTCCGTGCTTCTTGTGTTTGATATCCACATCTTTGAAGTCAAGAAGGATTTATGGGAGGCACGTCAGGATTTGTGCAGGTCGCCTAAGGTGTCTGGTTAGTGGAATTTAGTAGGGTGCAGTGGACTGAGCGTGTGGCTAGGATGCGGGACAACGAATGCGTATAAAATCTTGATGTGGAAATTTCTTTGTAAGTGGTATCTTGAGAAACCAAAATAAATTGTGGGATAACTTTAACACGTATCTTAGGGACGGACGTTGTGATATTTTGAAATGGAAGTAGCTGGCTAAGAATAATGCCGAAAAGGCTTCAGTATTCCCTATAACAAACTCCAAAGAACTACCAGCATATTAATATTTTAAATTTTACTGAATCTAGTCATAATAGAATTGTATTAGTTTCAGGTAGAGTAGTAATTATATTTATGTTACTCTGGTAATTGGAATGACTGTCGCCTTAACTCGTTCGCAAGCCCCGTTTCGAGAAAATTGAATTCATCGCGGGGAATTAATCTGTTATGAAGTATGAGATATTTCCACTCGAGGTTGAGCCACTCTTGCGCGTCTTTGCCCACCCTTGCTGTCAGACTGTTGAATTTGAGAAGATAGCAGGGAAATTTAATCAAAGGTTTCTTGCAAGGAAGCGCGAGTTCTGGGAATCATGCCGTCTGGACCGTGCTTTACCGTAAAAGCTGCAGACTCGCACATGATTACCCGGCAGGTCTTCATTAGAATGTGTCTGGTATATTAGCTCCTCCTGTTTGTTGATTTCCATGGTAGTTGGTATTTTGCATTTATCAAAATCTGCAAGTAATCTGTGGTGTCGAGAAGTTTCATTTCCGAGGTGCTGTGGTCTGTACACCTGCACCTGAACGATGTATCTGGTTCGTATCGTGGAAGAGGTTAAAATAACGAGTTTCAATTTGGGTGAGACTTGTGGAAATGAAACAAAAGAGCGAGAAAGAGAAGAAACCGGGAAGTGAAAGAGAGAAAAGAGGAAAAGTAAGGGGAAAGGTAGAAAAGGAAGTGGTGAATGGTTTGGCGGAGAACGAAAATCTATAAGGAATAAAAACGAGAAAGTGGAAGGATGAGTAGGAAGGAATAAAAAAATATAATGAGAGAGATTATAAACGCACAGGGCGACGTTCAAGAGAAAACAAGTAAAAGACAGATCGAGGGTGTTTGACAACAGTGAGGATTATACTGTTCGGATCTGAGATGAATATCCACAACGTTAGTGAATAACCCTGTAATTGTACTCTGTTTCGATTAGTATTTATTGATGGGAGGACGATATATTAATATTGATCTGATGTAAGGTGAGAAGAGGGTTGGATTTGTCTGGCTCAGGATAGAAACCCGTGGCAAGCTCTTGTGATTCCTGTCACGTATAGCTGGATTCCACAAAAGACTACCTAGCTATCCATGCAGTTACTTACGGATACTTTATTTGACTGGAATCAATGAATATTTCAGAAAGTGGACTTTATATTAGCGAAGTATTAGGTCTTAATCAGAAATGAAAGTAAGGTGATGTCTTCCTATAACACTTGTATTTTACGTTCCAAGTTAGTTTAACGCAGGGAACGTCTCTTCCCGGCCCGGACACATGTAAACTTCGCAGCCTGTCAGCAGTTGGCAATGTCTTGCAATTGCCATTGCATTTATTAAACTTCGCCCTATTCTGTTCCGTGTTTTGCAGAAGTGGTACAAAGCACATACTTGTTGCTGCCCTGTTGTTGTTGTAACATTTAATGAAAAGTTGTATTCTGGGAGACGACGTGTGTGGGAGAGAAGAATATCAAAATTTATTGTTAAATAAAATAAAAAATAGATATCAAATGGATGAAGCAGGCGCGTAATAATGTCCTGTGGTTCGCAGTTTGGTGATAATGAAGACCGCTATTCTTCCATAACTCAGACTATCTTAAATTTCGACTATTTGTCCTTTGGTTCATTCTAGCAATGATTCTGACTTTAAAACGCGCTGTTCTTTTTATGTCGGCAGATGTCGCCAGAGCACCATATTCAATACTACTTTAATTTTATAATATGTGGTGTGTATAGAGCATGGAGGCCGGTTGAGTTATGCCTCGTTCTCTTTATATTGAAAATATAAAATGAGATTTTAAAGGAGGGTGCGACTAGAACGAAAGAAAGGGGAAAGTGTTCTGCAGACGGCAGGAATATTGGTGTAGCAAGTGCAAGGGATATTTCGTCTGCGTCTCCTGCTATCGTATACACCGGCCACGCACAATTCCTTTGTTTCTCTGTACGCCATTCTACAAATTATCATATCTGTTTTGTTCCTTGTATTGGTCTGTAACAAATGTGATAGTTCTGTACATGTAAGTCTATACATTGTAATCAAATCGTCACCAGAAATCAAGATAGGGCAACAGGATTACATATTGGTTTATACTAACCCTTTTAATGCTATTGGAATAGGGTATATGACAAATTCATGCAATATTTTACTGAGAAAGCCTCAATAGAAGAGACCACATGTTAGATGTAAGGGTAACTGGTTAATATTAAAATTTGACGTAAATAGAATTTGAGAATGTGGACTGAATTATAGTGACTGAAGGAAGGGTCCAGTGGCGGGATGTTGTGATTATAATAATGGATCGTAGGGACAAAATAATGAAAATTTCTTGACCAGTTGAGCGACTATCAGCTTGTCAAGCACGTCTCTGCTTAACGGAGTTAGTTTTTAAGGCAGTGTATTGCTTGAGTGCCGGTAGGGTTCATGTCAGTTCGTCTTCTGAGTCTGCTATTTAGATTCTTTTAATTCGTATTTACCTTACGTGTGTTTTTTCCTCAGACTCGTCTAAATGTGACGTACGAGAGAAATTGTGCTCTGACTCGTCGCTCTGTGTTATCACTTCATTAGGTTGGGTTCATCCAAATATTTGCAAATTTAGTCCGAAACACAACGCGTTTCCATTACATAGATCAGTTGGTTAATATTGTTTACAAAAGTGGCCATGTTTATTCCGAGACTCATACGCAACACATAAATTCCAAGGTTGAGATTTGAGGTTCTCATGGCGGCGAATACGAACCGAGGTGCTTACTGCCTCTGTCATATGCACGATGAGTTGATGGAGGCAGAGGAACCTCTGAAACGTCGGTGATCTTCTTCCAAACTAACGGCGCAGTATCCCAAAAGACATCCACTTTCAAAATGTAAGGTTAGTGAATGTTGAGATAGGTGGTACATTACGTTACCACTGTCCTTCAAAGAGTTAAATGCCTGTCTTTTTAAGGTCAGTCAGTTTTTCCCCCCCCTTGTTAAAGAGCATCTTCACAGTTATCATTACCAACTTATTATAACCCTTATTTATCCAATTGAAAATACCCCTTCTTTACCTGATTGGACACTGCGATACTCTAGTAGATTTCCTTGCTACTCCATTAGAGGGAATGCGTATCTTATATCTCTCTCTAAATTTGCTAGTCGAGGGGAAGTAATAGATTATGAAGGCGATAGTGTCATAAGTGTTGGCCGATGAACCAAGATGAATCTATATATCAAACTAAATTTGTGTTCATTGTATTAGAAGTGATCATAGCAGATGTGAGTGATGTTATATGACACATGCTCGCACGGGGGAACTAACTCAGTCACCTGCTTCCTCCTTGTTAGGAGCAGATAAAATTGCTGTATCGAGTTAAAGTGTACTATCTTCTTATACGTATCAGTTCAGGGCAGGTACTGCTGGTATAAGCTGTTGATTCTGAGAGATGTTTCAGCTTTTAGATTAAAATGGATACCAGGGGGGTGATAGGTAGAAGGATCTGGCCGAGGATCGTGTTTATTTGGCGGATTTTGGTTGTAGATGCGTGTCCCACGTAACTCGGAACTTATGCGACGGCTGTATTGTGCGTTGTGACTAACTCATTTCCCGGCAATTTGCTCCCTTCTGTGTTGGCAGGTTCCGTGTTAAGTGGGACGCCTTGTTTTACCACGTAGTTTTGGTACCCCGATCTTTATTTCTGGCGTTTGCGAACCTTTCCAGGAGTTTCCATTCTGACCACATTTTGTGGTGACGAAAGACGAAGAGAAATTGTCTCTACCGTCATGGCATAAGAATTGCTAGTAGCCTACAGTAAGTACAGCGCGATATGACGGCAATACTCATTATTAGACGATAATGTTTCTTGTTTCGTATTCATCACAAGCTTAACCACTATAATTACGTAAATTTGACAAACCTGTTTGTAATGTATGCGGCAAGTTTCCCTAGGGCGAGACAAGACTTAGTTAAAGTAAAAACAGAGATTTGCAACTTCAGGTCGATGTTATGTACGCTGACTAACGTCGGGAGCTAAGTTGAATTACAATAGTTATATGAATCGGTTGTCGTCCATCCTCAGAAAGGGGGGTGGGGGTCTCCTCAGTGGGATCTTTCTGAAGCAAGCTGGTATAACGATAATGTTCTCGACTTATATTTAGGAGGTACCCGATCGAATCCTGGGCAGTCTGCCTTCCATGTCGACTGTGGTGTTCCTCTGTCCACTTAAATTCTCAGAATATACCATGAAATAGTTAATGATCGCGTCTTTTTAAATACTTACCTACTCGCCATTTATGAATGGGCTAATATTCTGATTTACTTCGTTACCGTCCGACGCTATATATGCAACAGTGTCATTGATAGAGGCAAAGTGTGGCCTTTTATGAACTTGGCATTGAGCCTTAAAATGTAATAAACGCGAGACCATTTGACGAGCTGAGTAAGTATCAGTGTTTAAAGAAACCCCTGCGACATGAAATTAATTTGTTGAATAGTTGACAGTTTTGTTAAGGAAACCTTTGGCTGTATTGTGGATTGTGATCTTCCGGGTTATGACACCGTGTAGTTTTTTAGGTAGTTACCAAACGTTTCGGAGACACTTATGGGTTCCATTTCCTTGGTAGCGTAAAGATGAAAATGATATGTGTTCCTCTGTAATCTTGGTAATCACTTCAAAACGACACAATGTCGTAACCCAGAAGATCACAATCTATCGTTTTATGACCATGAAGACTGTTTCTGCACACTATAGTTCAGACATGAACAGAGCACGGGCCCAACACGACTAGGCCTTGAGAACGAGAAGTCCTTTTCTTCTAGGATGGCATGGCAACCACGATAAAGACGCGATGAATTCGCTTGTGGCTGACAGCGGAGGTGATTTCTCCAGCTGCATCGCCTTTTCTTTCTAGTTTACTTTGTTAGTGAAAATAACATGCTTATGAGATGACCATGCAGAATCTTAAACTTGTTTTACCTAAATATAATATTAACAGTCCTAGATTTGTATGGTTAGAATTGTGTGCAATATACGAGGTGCGATCGGAAAGTTTCAAGACTGTGTCAATAGAGGGCGAACCGGATGTAGTACGAGCTTCTGCCGCTAGGGGGTGCGGCCTACATTCATAGTGAATCAGTGTGCCAGCCGGCATCATCGAATTAGCATTTGTTTCTTAGTTACAGGCGTTTTGGTAGTGCATTACACCGACCCTCCTGCGATTTCGGAATGGCGGATTTTCATGAACAAAGAGTGTGCATCAAATTTTGCCAAAGACTCGCCAAAACGGCTACGGAAACCTATGAAATCCTAAAGCAAGCATTTGGGGAGTCCGCAATGGGTCGTGCACAAACGTTTGTGTGGCATTCACGTTTTAAAAATGACCGAACCTCTGTCGATGATGAGGAAGAACTCCACATGCGACGTATCCTGTCTGAGGACCAGAAGCAGAATCGACTTTTCGTTTGTCAGGAGCTCAAAGATCTTGCAAGAACCGACCCCAGCTTCCTTTCTAAGCTCCGTGTGACTTCTTCCTCTTCCCAAAGATGAAAATTCAGCTAAAGAGAAGGAGATTTTAGACGATAGAAGAGATTCAGGCAGAATCGCAGATGGGGCTTGACCGGCTGACAAAGAAAGATTTCCAGGGATGCTTCCAGGCTTGGCAGCGGCGCTGGGATCGTTGTGTTCACTCCCAGGGGAACTACTTCGAGGGTGATGGATGAATTTAATACCTGAGATAAGTGTACGGGTTTTTATACGCGCAGTCTTGAAACTTTCAGATCGCACCTCGTAAAGGTAGGTTTTGTGAATTCTGCCTGAATCTTCATGTTGGAATATTGAACTCCTGCGATGATGTGGAATGTGACATGTGACTTGGTGTGTTCTCGGTATATAAATCATCTTACTGGCGTACAAATATACATCCCCGTATCTTGATCCATCTCCGTTTTACTGAACTGCTAATTAACACACGATCATAATTGCAAGTATACATTTGTTTCAACACAAATATAGTCTGTGTGGAATGAGAATGAGTCGTTTAAATAGTCACTCCTAGTGTTTTTACTTGTTTGTGTTGTTTGCGTGTTATCTTTTCCTTGGACCTCTCCTTGTTCTACACAAAACAATGTCATATCCATCTAAACTGCTGAGTAGTAATTCATTTTAATTATATTATGTTGAGCTAACAAACATTGTGTTCTTCCTTGGAGCAGACACGCATGTTGTAACAGCCGTCACCACCGCGCGTTGTTCTTGCAGTGTTATCTTCAATGTCGTCAGTGTTTTCTTGCGTCCGTGTCATATTCGGGGAATGTAGGTTTTGCTCCGTTGTCTCAGAGACATATTCCCTTTGGTGTTACAGGACGTGTTAACATTTAAGGGAATTAACTTGTGTAAAACATCGGGACATGTATTACCCATGTAGGAGATAAGATTTGCATACAGAATTGTGGTCGGAAAACCTTACTCGTTTAAAACCCGGTGGTAACTGTATGTACCACTTGCTTCAGCAGTCAATAATTTTATTTATGGGTTTTATGTGATATTTAGAATAAACAGAAATTGTTTTCCTCGTTGTTTTATTTGTGGTAACAACTGAATATTTAAATATTATTTCGAGAGCATCGTAGCAAAAGGGCGTATAAGCATGCGTGCATAATCGGAGGTATTTGGTCTAACATCATGGAACAGTGGGATGCATGCTATGGCAGAAAGTCGTAATTCTCACGCTGTTCCACTCAGAGTTACAGATAATTACATTTGGACGCATGGACACTAATAATGAACATTTATCAAACCAAATAAACGTAAGAATTTAGTGTCCTGTAAGCCTCGGCTTCAAAAAATGATAGAATGAAATACTTCGACGCTGTTAGCCGGGCTAACACACGTTCCACTCGGGTTTGCTTTATATAAAACATTATATTCACCAAGCAACCAGACCAGAGGAGGGAATTAACGAATAAAACAGAAAGATGTTATTATGGTATAATTGTCAGAATAAGATAATTACTTTTAGGAGATTCGTTACTTTAAATAGGATCCACAAGTGCGTAGAGAACTTTGCTTTCTTTATCCAAAATAAAACTTTAAATTAAGACGGCTGTCCCCTGGGATGTAACGCCGTGTAGTTCAGAGTTTGCAATTCAAACTCATTATGCTGTCTTTGCAATCTGATAACTACACGAAGTCTCTTTGTATGAACTTTATTATTATGTCAGATTGTGGATAGGTTTATTTAATAAAAGCACAGCCTGCCTCTTCCCCCCTCCCCCTGTTTTAACGCTTGGTGGAAGCTTCTGTTAATAAGTGCAGCGGCAACTGTCAGATTTTTGATACTGATTAGGGGAGTCTTGTTACTGTTTGATCATGGCACCACAGCGTGGAGACGAGACGGAAATGTCACTCTTTTTGAATAGCCGGACGCGAAGCCAGGACGTACAGTGACGTGTTTATTATGCGTTATTTACACGAAGTAATTGAAATGAACGCGTAATTCGGAATTCGTGTCGTTCATGTCGACAACAGTTGACCGGATTACGATTGAATTTGGTATTGGACGTCTTCAATAAAAGTTGACGGAAATATCTGCTGCAATATAACCCCAATTTTGCTTGAATCGTAGATTGAAGTATATCGGTTTAGAAAAACGATTAATCGCAAAATTTGTATTTAGTCATGCAGGCCTATAGTTCTTTTTGGTTTTGCCACAAAGGTTGAAGGATTTGAAGAAAAGTAAACGCCACAGCTTCTTCCAGCCTCTTATCTCTGCTCGGCTTTATCGCTGGTCTAGCGGTTAGAACGCTGGCCTTGTAATCCTGGGGTCTCGGGTTCGATTCCCGGCGGTGCCCGAATTTATAACTTGTGTTGGGCAAGGCCGTGGTCTAGGCAACACGGAGTTTTCCTCCGTGGCATCCCAACAATTACTCCATTCACACACAGAAGAAGGCAACGGCAAACCACTTCTGGATCATCTGCCAAAAACGTATATGAACAGGTCCCAGTCCGAGAAAAGGATGGAAGGATCCTGTTCATATGGACCTGTCGTCAGACAGAACACTAAATAAATAAATACATAACCCACAGTTCGCAGGAATCCAGCTGGTTAATCCTAAACACGAAGCGTTTGAGAGATCACCGTGTAGTCTGTCTCATGTGGATGTACAATTTGTTGTTACGCAGAACTAAAGCAGTTTGCTGTATAAATGAGTCTAGGAACAAGGCAGAGGAACTAGGACCCAAAATATGGTTCCTGTTAATGATGGATGGAGGAAACACGCACAGGATCCCTTGCGTCTCCAGGATATACATTTTAGTCTTCGTAAGCCTAGCTGCAACTGTCAGGGATGTGACAAACCCGTAAAGGAAGAGTGCGTTTTGTCTAGGGCCCGCCGTGCCGTTTGTTTTGATGTTGGGCGAATTCTTCACAGTTACACACATTGCACCCCGATTTACTCGGTAGTTCCTTTCCTCGAAAACTTTGTGTCCAAAACTAATTAAGTTCCTGACTGGATGTTTTTCACTTGTAAATTTAATTATTGTGATCTCTGCCCCCATTATGTGAAACTACATCTTTACGTTAAAGAATATCCATAGAAGCATTGTAATATTTAGACGTATTAACGAATATCTGCATTTATTTTAGAAAAATATGGCATTGTAGTTATATGATCACGCAAATTCCTTAATGACAGTATCATTTTACAATGAAGATACGCTCTGTATTTTAAATAAAAACAATTTATTTAATTTGGTAATGAATTCAACTTTTACCAGACTACACGGCACTGTAACCCAGAAGACAGCCATCTTCATTCAAGTATACATTTTCTTTTCTTCAGTGATAAACCGTTTCATTTCAGTAGATGTAATTTTACGTAAGAGTCACGATGAACCTAAGTTTTCCATCCAAGTTCTGTTTCAGACACATTTTTACTATCATAATAGGATTGGAACTTAATTTAATGCACTGTATAATAAGTAACAGTGCCACGGTGGTCTAGCGGTTAGAAGGCTGGCCTTGTAATCCTGGGGTCTCGGGTTCAATTCCCGGCGGTGCCCGAATTTATAACTTGTGTTGGGCAAGGCCGTGGTCTAGGCAACACGGAGTTTTCCTCCGTGGCATCCCAACAATTACTCCATTCACACACAGAAGAAGGCAATGGCAAACCACTTCTGGATCATCTGCCAAGAACGTATATGAACAGGTCCCAGTCCGAGAAAAGGATGGAAGGATCCTGTTCATATGGACCTGTCGTCAGACAGAACACTACAAATAAAAAAATAATAATAACAAGTAATTAACGACCAGGTGCGGTTCGCATAAGTGTCCTAGTAGCCTATATTAAGTGCGTAATAAAATAAATAGGTCTAAGTAACGAGCAGGAAAGTATAGTAGCGAAAGTTGCCTGTGTGTCGTGGGTTCGAATCCATCGCTCAACAGTGGTACGATGGGCACTAGTCATGTCGTTGGAGCTGCGTTCAGTTTTTCCCCGATGTTCTCCCCTGTTCAGAGCCCCTCACGACGACTCAAGCCACTTTGTCTGTGTCTACTGTGGTGTAAAATTAAGTGGGCAGAAAATGCCTGCGCGAGTGTCTTCTGTAGGCAACTAGAAGCAATCGATCTTTCTCTTCTTCGAGAGTGTTTGGATTGTTTCAACGGAGTTGCCGGTGAGGGTTTCAGTTTCGGATGCGTGTGTGAAAGACGGACCTGCGGTTCGTAACATGAAGAAGGTATTTTCTTGGCGCCGAGTCTAGATGCCGGACATCGCTATGTTAAACTTGCCCGGTATTTTAGTCTGTTTACATCTATTTACGGTTTAAAATATTCGTGGTATCTGTTGTTTTATATTAACGTCGGACTTGGGCTCTTGGTTCTCAAAGAACACGGCCTTCACGTATAGTTTCGATGTTGGTCTTCTGGGTTGTGCACTTGCAGGTTAGATACCAGCGTTAAAAATAAACAGAGTGCGTCTGACTTGAGTCCTGAAAATGGAGGCAGTATATTTATTTAGTGTTCTGTCTGACGACAGGTCCATATGAACAGGATCCTTCCATCCTTTTCTCGGACTGGGACCTGTTCATATACGTTCTTGGCAGATGATCCAGAAGTGGTTTGCTATTGCCTTCTTCTGTGTGTGAATGGAGTAATTGTGGGGATGCCACGGAGGAAAACTCCGTGTTGCCTAGACCACGGCCTTGCCCAACACAAGTTATAAATTCGGGCACCGCCGGGAATCGAACCCGAGACCCCAGGATTACAAGGCCAGCGTTCTAACCGCTAGACCACCGTGGCGGTTATCGAGACTGTACTGAGAATAATATCTGATAACAATCTTTCTGGAGAAACCCTAACATCGGAAAGAGTAATAAGTAATTACCGGTAATAAATGCTGTTGGGAAAGATGATTGAAATGCTATTATGTTATTCATAATGAATTAGAGAATAGAATAGTTGATTTATTTATTCCTTTACTTGGCACTGTAAACACTGCAGAGATTATATAAACGTCGAATGGAGTGATAAGATTTATAAATGGTGAGTAGGTTTTGAAAGGACCTGGTTGTGCTAGCTTGAATGTCTGGAGAGGCTGAGTAAAAGCACATGTGTCAGTCTGTATTCCTTCGGAACCTTAAGGTGTACAATAACCTATAGTAATGAGTGGTTAAATTAATATTTTTGACACAATGAATAAGTTTAGCAATCTGCGTAAACATGGTTCGTCACTGAAAATGGGAGCGTACAAGTTAAAGGGTTAAACGAAACGTTTCTGCTCAGACACTCCCGATAAAGGTGACGCTATTGTGGCGTCTTGAACAAATAATTTTCATTTTTCTGACGTTTTGCGTTTCGTCGCGTCGATTTCTAGTGTTCAACAGACGTCGTTACTAAGCGTATACAAGTACCATCTGTTGAGGATATCTGGAACTTTTAGAAGTCGTCCGTTCTTTCATGTAAGAATGTTGTAAGTGGCTTACAAAATTTTTTGTTTGTTATTGATATTGTGATTATGTCCGTTCTCTCCCGCAGGGCTACACTCCTCTGCACATGGCCATGCAGTTTGGACACGAAGAAATATACAATCTTCTCTTCAAAGTCTATGGTAAGTTCTGTTCCTTCAAAATGGCTTCTTATTTGCTTTTATCATGAACGAGCTTTCCTCTCTTGTGTTGGTTGATTCGTCGATGTTAGTTGTTATGAAATATTTTCTTTTCAAAAAATTAAATTAGGCTAATTAGTTTTACCTTTGCGCTATTCGGAGTAATTTAAATAGACTCTTGTCGATATAATTTAATCTTATGTACGAAGTGAAGCATTCGCGGCGACTGAAGTTGAACCTTCCCATCGGCAAGCGTCCTACAGAGGACCAGTTTTGTTACTCAGCTGCCTTGAGGATGAGAGCAGAGATGGCTCTCGAAACGTTGACAGAGGATATGGTTTATTCACCATTCAGCCACCTGATGCTTGTAGCCCGAGAGTCTTTCATTAATTTAATCTTAATTTATTTGTGGTGTATTTGACTGTGTTATGATTCGCTGGGTCATTAGAGAAGCCACCGCATGATAAAAATGAATTAATAATAAATGGGAAACCATATGGAAAAAAGTGGTCGTGGCCAATGTAATGTTCCATCAGAAAAGCTTGTCTCCATCATACGAAGCAGAAATGTTAACCATAGTTTGTAGCTGCCGAATGGATACTTCCAAGTGTGGCTTCCGTCTTGATCAACGAAGTCCTACAAACGAGATGAACTAATGCAAGGTCTGATAACGGAGCAGCTTGAACAAATCTGCAGTCGCACATCGTGACCTTACAATACCTGGCATTGTACATCATTTTAACAAGGATGTACAAACTATCTAACTTATACGAGGTGCATTCAGAAAATTGCTTCTGTCTTGCTGTAAATAATTATAATACAGAATTCATGGTGTCGTACGGTTTGATTATTTTCTGCTTTCGGGCGCAGCTAATTTTTCGCATCTTCCAGTTAAGAGCATTTATTGTTAATTTACTAAATTCCTCTTCATCTAAAACATTCTGCACGCCAAAACACACAGCAATTCTTGAATAATATGATACGTCGCCCTGATGATGGAGGCAGTATGCCCTCTGAAACGTTGGGTAACATCGACCAGACTACACAGCGCAACACACCAGAACACAGAAATCTTCATCGCCCTGATGACGGAGGCAGTATGACCTCTGAAACGTTGGGTAACATCGACCAGACTACACAGCGCAACACACCAGAACACAGAAATCTTCATCGCCCTGATGACGGAGGCAGTATGACCTCTGAAACGTTGGGTAACATCGACCAGACTACACAGCGCAACACACCAGAACACAGAAATCTTCATCGCCCTGATGACGGAGGCAGTATGACCTCTGAAACGTTGGGTAACATCGACCAGACTACACAGCGCAACACACCAGAACACAGAAATCTTCATCGCCCTGATGACGGAGGCAGTATGACCTCTGAAACGTTGGGTAACATCGACCAGACTACACAGCGCAACAACCCAGAAGACAGAAATCATCTTAACACTTATATATCCGCTCCTCTGGGAGGATTCATTCTTTATTTTGTTCGTCCCCATTTCTGGTCTCTGAATACGGACGAAAATAGACTTGTCGACCTGTCAGTTACTGGTTTTATAAGTAGTTAATGTGACCATGTTTTGGCCACCCCTTGCTCTCATAGGCTACGTATGAATCACGGTAAGTCATTCATCGGCCTTGTGGCCATCAAAGTGTTACTGTCACAATTGAGGCACTGTAGTAGGGTGTGTTTCTGGTTGCCGACGCTGCGCTATGAGGGATATCTTACCTGCTTTGATTGCTGTCGATAAATTTACTTTCTAAATCTGTGATGTTAACATTTTAATGTGTGTTTTCGGCGATGTCCTTTATTTCCCCTGATAAAAAGAGTAAACGAACAGATGCCATTTCTAAGGCCGCTCCTGTCTTGGATTTTATAGAGGCACATATTCATATGCACACCTGCATAAGGTTTATAATTGTGGTTATTATTTTCCATTGTCATGGTTTTATTAAAACGCTATGTTTCGGTAACTTTCTCTGTTCCCGTCTTCAGGCACGGAGAACCTGAGAACCTATTCTGAAAGATCCGTTCAAAGAGTTGACCTAAATAAACTGATCCAGTAAAGTGGATGGAGATTAATAAATTATAATTAACTGATTGTAATAAAACCTTCGCCGGAAACATTTAGAAATATTATTATTATTATTAATTTCGCGTTATATCGGTTCGACTACATTCATGAAGAAGGGAAATGCGAAGTCTTAGAGAAACGGCTTGATGTGATGTAAGTTTCAGCAGTAATTAAGTTTTACATTTGCATTGCATCACTAAATGTGCAGTCTTTACGGAATGCCGCTCAAATATATTTCAAGTGCTGTTGAACAATTACTTACGTCATTTTGTTTATTTCGTGTATGTTTCGCTTATGAAGTCTTGTATTCCAAGACCTTTCCGGCCTCCTTATTTGTTTGTCACGTTTCTGTCTGGATATTACGTCTCCTTATTTGTCACGTTTCTGTCTGGATATTACGGCTAATTGTTGTTGTTAGCATTAATTCGCAGGGGTTTTATTGAACGTCAAAGAATGCACCTTACAATAAGTACCAACAAGTTTACATCTATTCCGTAATTGTGTATGAAATGTATTGAAGTTATTCTATATAAAATGACATGTCTTTATTGCAATTCGATATTATCGTTTAGGAATTTGCGGGCTACGGAGCTGATATACTGACTTTTCAAACTAGCTTGTCGTTCATCGTTATTCGGTAGTTCTAGGCGTTTGTTGCTGTTGGTTTTATTCATATTTATTATTATTTTTTATTTGGTGTTCTGTCTGACGACAGGTCCATATGAACAGGATCCTTCCATCCTTTTTTCGGACTGGGACCTGTTCATATACGTTCTTGGCAGATGATCCAGAAGTGGTTTGCCATTGCCTTCTTCTGTGTGTGAATGGGATGCCACGGAGAAACCGGGGAAGCCCCCGGAGGAAAACTCCGTGTTACCTAGACCACGGCCTTGTCCAACACAAGTTATAAATTCTGGCACCGCCGGGAATCGAACCCGAGACCCCAGGATTACAAGCCCAGCGACGTGTGATAAACGATTGATTAGTGAAGCCAAAGGGTAAATAGAATAAATCTTGTGGAAGTTCTCTACTAAAGGAGGCGCTAGGAACGTTATCAACAGCCCTAATCGACTGTAGGTGCTCGACTCCATAAGCAGGCTGTACCCTAGATCAGGGTGGTCCAACTGGCTACCCGCGAAAGTGTTTGTTAATTTGTTACTAGTCATTACAATCCAATTTTTCTCTTTACTCTTGAAGATTTGAAAAAAAGAATTGTGATTCTCATCTCGTCTGCTGCTTTTAAGTACAAATGCCACACCTCGGTACGCGTTATCTGAGGATGTGTTACGATCAACCCTTTGTTTATCACAACAAAAATAGAAGTTGATATTCCGTCACGGGTAAAAGAACATTCTGCTCAGTGCCCTCACTAAAGCCTTTGACTTTAAAAGCATAAGATGTACTTGAATAAAAATTTTCTCGGATATCATCCATCGTCTAGTAAATATAAAACGTAAAACGATGTTTCGGAGATGGGACTCTATCTCCGTCTTCAGGTTCCTACACAGTTGGGCCCACTAGATAGAGCTAATCCCTATCTACGATGGATAATATCCAAGAAAATTTTTATTCAATTGACTCTTCACCATCGTCAAGAAGTTTTAGATTTGACATAAGATGCACCTTCTACTGGTACAAATTGTAATTGTATCAGATGCAAACTGTTAGCAGAGTTAAAATAATTTGTGTAAGTTTACCAGGTAAAAATTTTGAGAGACACAAGCTGTTGCAGGAACAAATTTAACATCATACAACTCTATAGTAGTTTGTGCACATTTAAATACAATTTATATTTCAGCATATGCAATGGTAATTTGTCGTTTCTGAAAAAGTATTATTAAATGCAAAAATAATGACTGTAGGGGTTTCTTGGCCCTTGGGGTCCAACAGGAAAACTGTTCTGTCCCGAGCGAGGAAAAAAGTTGGACCACCCTGCCCTAGATACTACGGCTCTGGTCGCGAGAAAAAACACAAGCTGACACCGCCAATATGTTGACAAGCGACAAGATACTGACAGTGTGTCCACACGCAGACCAAGTGTCTGCTCGCAGACAGATCACTGACACCGCTGTTTGGACCGACAGCTTTCTGTACGACGACACAAGAAGGGTTTACGTTGATGCGAGTTCGCATTCTTCTTTCCTTACGAATTACATATTAATATTGTAAACTGTAAATATATATATATATATACGAGTGCGCGCTGGTTCGAGTTTCGGGGAAAGAAATTTCTCATGAGCTTTCGACCAGTGTATGGGACCGGTGCCAACCCAGCATCGTGAGGAAATTGGGGAGCTACAACGGGTAGCGTAATCCGGTCAGAAAACCTAGCAATGGCTGGGGGTTCGTCGTGCTGACCACACGTCACTCTATATCTGGTTAGATGATCGTTCACCTCTGCTTAGGCATGTGAACGTGAGGCCAGCAGTCAAGCTAGTCGGCTTTGGCTCTCTGGAGCTGTTACGCCACGGATTTTATTTAATTTAATTTAATTGTCCACTCTGTACGTTAGACATTTTATATACAGTCGTCTGATCATAAAAGAATGAACACTTTCGTGGTAATGTCAAAACAGTATCGTGGTCGGTACACATGGTTTATTGTCCGGAGGCTTCATCAGTTGATATTCCTGCCATGATACTGGTTCAGCGGAAGTCGGGTGTTCCTCAAAAGAAGCGTGATTTGATAAGCGGCGGTGTCAGGAGTTTAGAGGCTCACATGCTCTGCGGTGGAGGCGCAGGTCTGTCGTCACACCGTCTCTCTATCTCTCTGTTTGCCCAGCAATGCGTACACACCAGTTTTGTCGTATGTAGAACTATATAATCTTCATGTACCACGTAGCTGCTGAAATGAGTGCGGCATGCGAATACATTTCGAGAGTAGGCCTATACGTGTTCTATTCATGTGCAAAGCAAGAACCGCACGTGAAAACCCAAAGAAAAGGGCTAAAGTATGGTGTGAGGTGTAATGGGAGAATATGAAAAGTTGCATGTAGGATGGACCAGGTCGGGTTAGAGCGCCAGAGAAAAATCTTGACAGTTATCTACCGCGGCACGCTGGACATCGCGTTGTATCACATCCCGTGGTTTATCGTTACTGTATTCGGAAACTTGTGTCGGCGTCGTTCAAAAACACCCTTTTCTAAGGCACCAACTATGACACAAATGACTAGTGCGAATGTCCCTTGCCTCCTGCAATGTAATCTGAACGCGGAAGAATGCTTATGTAGAACCCAGGACAGTTTTTCGGACTTGTGGCCTTCGTTTCTATAATTTACCCTTCGAGACAAACAACTTTTATCTTGGCGTCGTTATTCTATTATGCGTAGTTTCCGAGGTACAAGAAACGCCCTGCTGGTGAATCGAACTCAGGAAACATTTGCCGAAGTTTTGACTCTGTTATGTTTTCTTCCTGGTCTCAGTGAATAACGATGTCACGTTTGTTGTGAATCATTGTTTCATTGTAGATTTATTCGACATCCATCACATTAGTCCCTGAGATGTTTGATTTCTTTTATTCCATATTGAGTTTATTGCATTTTTCGTGGTTGTTGTAAAACAGATCAATTTCGCTAATTTTGTAATGGGATTTGATGTAGAGGGGTTTGAACTTTGAAAATAAATATGTATATATTTGTCTCTGAAAATGCTAAGAAATAATTCATAAGGTCAGAGAAGTAGGACTTGTACTGGCTTGAATCTTACATGTCTGCGTGTACTGACAGGGGCAGACCCGAACTTGAGGGACTGGAGTGGCCGGAAACCACGACAGTATCAAGCCAGCCAGGACACATCGGTTTCTGCAGACACATTCAGGAGTGAGTATCTCAGTAGCATGATGTCAAAAATAAAACTTCCTACTAACCCTCAATCACCTGCTAACGACATTTACCCCGAGATCCAGAAGCCCAGGCATGTGCGTCATAGCTTCCTTCACAAGAGTTTTCGATTTAAGTCCGAGAGCAGAAAGCGTCCGCAGACTATCCCAGCTAATTTGCATACGTGAATGTATAAACAATTATGGATGCAACTTCATGGTGATGTGGAGAGACGTAATGGTGTAATAGGGGTTTTTGAAAGGGAATTCTGAATTTACATGCTTTTTGTTGGATTAGCACTTAATTAATGTCTTTTATACTAAGCAAGACGTAGTACCTAGCAGCTCATTATATTAGAAACATTTTCATAAAATAAAAACGAAAACTGACATATCTTAAGAAACTAGCAAAAGGATACTTCCAATTTCTTTTAAATGGCTGTTTAGCCTGACTGATTCTTGTATCTGTGTTTGAATAACGTCTTCAAGGTCGTGTTTGATTACATAAATAATCTTAGTATTTAATTATTACTAAAGAATTACTTTTGGTAACAGATTGAAAGCAACTGCAGTGTGAAACTAAAATGTGCCAATCTTTTTTTCAAGGAGCTTTGTGATCTAAACAAAACTAATTTTGAGTAACTTTCTTCATTATTAACATGTAAAGTTTGCCTGTTAACTATATAGATGGCCAAAGATCAGTGGTTGTAATTAATGTGTTAATTGTTGTTATTCTAAAAATTAGCATGTTGTTGATAAGACTTTCTTTGAGCATGTACATAAAAAGTGGTTCTTGAGCAGTCTTTTAAATTTTTTTGTGGCTGCATTAATTAAGTGATTTTGGAAAAATGAAGTTCTATTAACATGGATCCAGTTTGGAAAGATTGAGGTATCATGAATGATGGTAGTCTGAAAATAAGATGAAGATGTACCAAAACATAATGGGTTGTAATGAGATATCACAATAACTTCTACTTGAAACAAAAATAAAGTGGGTTCTGATGACGGTGTATTACAATTTGGGTTACTAAATGTTCGGACTTTGTCAGTTGTCTGGTATTCTAAAACACACACAACCTTTCAGAAATCTGGTGTTTTTTCATCTACTTTCTTACAGCTGTTAAAAAAAATCCAGTTTTTGGAACGTTCTGTATTTTAGGATACCAGACAATGGACAAAATCCCAAAAATTCAGTAACCCCCCCAAAATAAAGTTCTTTAATAATGTATAATAATTTTATTTTATAGAAAGTTGCATGTTTCTTTGGTTGCATGATGCATGATGCATGAGTTTTTCTTTGAAGCTTTATTGACAGTGTATACCATGACAACTGCAACTGCGCAGAAGCTTTTATATGGAGTACAGTGTGAGTGGCGTTACAGTAACTGAACAAATATTCATCTGGTGATATAAGAAGAACAAAAAGTCTTTCATTAGTGTGAGAAATCTTGACGTTGTCATTGAGCGGTTAGCACTCCTGCTTTGTAGTCAGGATTTAACGAGTGATTCTTGACCCAGAAGCCGTCCGTTGACTGGGGGGTTTCTTGTGGCATTTACACAGTCATTCCAGGCGAATGCTGTGATGGCAACTTAAAATGGACCATTATATCATTCAGTTTTTCTTTAATTCAGTATTATGTAACCTATGCCATTAAAAAATATATTTCAAATATGTTTATTAAAGCAGGAACATTATTATGAAACTCAGATACACAGATCTTGTCATAAATTTAAAGTTTACTAAAGAAGTTCGCAACCATCCAATAATATTCTGGATAGCTCTTTAACACATATGTTTTATTGCTTTCCAAATGCTGCTCCATTTTGAATAGTCTTGCGTCTCTGCAGTCTTAAAATTCGAAGAAATAACTAAAACTATCATTTTTGATTTCTCATGTTCAGAAATGTGAATTTCAGATTCAGTCCAGAATTGGGAAACTTACTTTTTAGTCCAGTGTCAGATTGAGTCAGCAGCTTTGAAATTCAGACAAAATACAAGTATCTTGGACCTTGTGAGTGTCACACGTAAACATACATATCTTAAAGGCCTAATATTGTTTCCGAACTGCCTGAATTCTGTGCATTGAATGTAGGAGTGTATATGAATGATGCATTGGAAAGGATTTGATCATGACCTAGTTGAAGATAATATCCCCATATTCACCTGGAAGGACTGAGGAAAACCATTCAAAATAT
Source organism: Zootermopsis nevadensis (assembly GCF_000696155.1). The sequence continues at coordinate 718,768 of NW_019059831.1, forward strand.
AATATTACTGTTCGGAAAATGGGATATGAGGGTCTGGACTAGATTAATCTGGGCTAAGAAACTTCTTGAGCAACTGAATGATTTTCAGTCTCTCAAAAATGACCTTGCTCCATGAAGACGCTTAGTTAACATATCCGATCCTTTCTTTGTTTTAAGTTATTATAGAGTTTCATACAAATATTTAATGACAGTAACATTACAGGTGATGGTTATATATTATGGAATGTGTAATTGTTTTATTGCACTGCTCAAGCTTTGTAGTGTAGTATCACTTGGTCATAAAGGGCAGTTTTCGTTGAATGGGAGAAAATTTTTAAAGTGCTTCAGAAGGACTGACCATTGCAAGTGGCATGGTATACTACATCGACTTTAACTGTTCATCCAAGGAATCACGATGATTGAGAACAAAGTGAAAGTGACAGAAGAAATATATACATGATGTCACCACATACGGTATTCCCTAATATTTTTGATATTTGCATGTCTGTACTCATAACAAGACAGTTGGACAGAATTATCATATGCTCCACATTGGCAACAAATATGGAATGATCATTAATGTTGCCTAATTTACAATACACTTTTGAATTTGATGAGTAGTTCATTAACTTCAGGTTTTGGCACATTTTTATATAAATATGTCACAAAGTATGGAAATTTTATAAACTAATTTGAAGTTGTTCTCACTATGTATCTCACTGTAAGCAAATTCTACTGATGCTTAATGGTCAGTCTTTGTGAAGCCAAATTGTATGTAATTACAGCTTAGCATCTGAATTTCTGTCTCTTTTTGTAGGACTTGTAGCAGCTGGTACACTAAGGCAAGTAAAACGGTACCGTAGGAAGACAGGGTTGTCTAAGTACTTGAGTCTTGGCAGTCTGTAATGCTTGTTTAAATAGTATCTTTTTGATATTAGAGGCTATGTTTTCAGGTGTTTTCCTGCATTGTGCTTATTATTTCACATATAAACCAGTATATCAACTGAATAGTCCAATTCCAATATCATTCTTAAGTTATGAACAATTGTATTTATCAGTTGTCATCATTTTATGAATTTTAATAATTTGAAGCAGTTTATAACTGTTACTTTTCTGGTCCTTTTCAATGAACTAATGAAACTCTGGAGGTTCAACACCACTAATATCAGAATTTAACATTGCACCAAGTTCTGAGCCAGTTTCGTCCACATGCCATGCAAAAATCTATTTTTATAAGGACTCAGAATACTATCATCCTTTCTACTTCCCATTCTTCCAGTGGCCAATTTCACAGGGCTTCCCCCATAAAAATCCTTCATGTATTTTTCATATTACCTGATGTTTTCCATGGTTTTCAGTCTCCTCAGGCTGCCAAAATACTTTAGAATGGACTATGGCTGCCTCCTTCCAAATTCATACATGATCAATGTTCATGATTACCTTCCTGTGTTTTTCAACACTTTGTAACTTCCACAACTGAAATTGTACAGTGGTAAAATCAATCTTTCCAGTTACCTTACATAATCATCTTCTTTTACATAATTTTTGCAATTAATATATATGTGTTGTTAAATAATCTAACATGAATAAATACTTTAATTAATATTGTATTAATTATATACATTAATATGCAATTCACATAATATTTTATGCAATTTTACAATTCCTGATTTGAGAAAAGTTAAAGATTTTGGCCATACAGGACATTAAGTATTTTTACTAATATCCGCATATTATCCAACATTTGTCTGTGGTGTCCAAAGCTAAACTTAAATTTACCATTGGTGTCTACAACAGAGAGAAATTTTTACAAGCACTCATAAGCATCTGGTTAATATTGGTTCCATGTGAGTATAGTGTCTTTATATGGTAGAGACAAGACGCTGAAGAAAATACTTTCATATGAATGTCTGTAGTAGACATTCTTTTAATAGACTTGAATAAATTATGGCCTTTTTATGTTTTTGGGCAATAAATGTTGGAACTGGACACTTCAGTTGTTTTAGTCAAAATGTGACCCAGTTCATAATCAACTGGGAATATGTAAGCAGTTTCTGCCTTATTACTTAACCATAACCACAAATACTTACATGTCAGTATTATTAATAATGTTATTGTTAATGTGTTTTTTGCCATATGGTTTTGAACAGCCTACTGTAACAAAGTTGAAATAAATTGCATTTTTATATATGCTTATAAATGTGTAAGTTTGAATTATCACATTAGCTGTAATTACAGATGGACTTTCATTTGGTTTTCCCATTGCTTTTACTCAACTAATTTGACTCCCTACTAAATGAATAAATGTTTTTCTTTGTGAATGGACTCCATAAACTATTGATACAGACCTATATTCTAAGTCGCCATATTGCAATTAAGAAAGCTGAAGTCTTATGTAGACATTTCTCAAACTATGCATCATGATTGTTATGGTGTAGTATGAGTTAAAATTAGGACACTATACATTTTGTTAGCCTAACACAGTACACCATAGAAAACTTAAATGTTCCATGTGAAACTTAATGTTCTAAATCTTCATGGGAATATGATTTTTATCAGTCTGTTAAAGTGCTTGTACAAAATTGGTACATAATATGCCATTAAGAGCTACATATTTCCACTGTTATGCTTATTTAACAAAATAAAAAATGAAGTCATTGCCACATTTGTAGTGTGACCTTCACAACATTAGATTTTTATCTGCAGAATTAATATCAAGTCCAGTAAATATGAAAAATTATAAATAATGTGTTTATAAAACATTCTTTCACTTGGTTGATATTATCCTGATTCACATGCTCCATCATTTCTGTAGTTAATGGTTTCTCATTTAATCTAATATAAAACCCTTGCTCAGCGGGAGTTCAGCTTTCAGGGATAAGCTACATTGATATTTTTTTAAGGTTTTCGAACATTTGGAAAATAATGCAGTTGCCATCTTCAAGGTACATGTCTGTGGGAGAATTAGAAAGGTCTTACAAAGATCTGGTAATGTGCGTTGTGGCGGGCGATTGGTATGATTGAGTGAGCAGAGAAACCAGTGATATCCACTGCGGAGAGAGACAGTGTGGTTGAATACTTCTTATTCTAAACAGCATGGTTACACCCCATTCCTCTGCTCACCCAATCACATCATTAACCTTCAACTTAACTCCCACTGTCAGATCCACTCTGCAGACATTCACCCCAAAAATGGTAGCTGGGTAGCTGCAGTTTGTGAAAACATTGGAAAACCTCCAACAAACATTGTGGTTTATTCCCAGAAGATGATGTAATATTTGTACTTGTTTATATTAAAGTTCATTATTTTCAGTAGAGGTACTAATATGTAAGTGAGCCTTGCCTGCCACCTGTAGTTTCTTGCTGAAAGTACAACCACTATAATCAGTGTAGGATGCATGTTGTGTGGTAGATGTTTCTGCATGCTTGGAAAAGGCAGATGCATGGAACTTTGAGGTAAGATTACATTTTAGTTATCTTGCAAAATATTATTAAGACCCTTGCAAATTTAGAATAACAGGAAATTTTGGAATTATAACATATGTCCTATGTTATTTTGGTTAAAGTGTCAATTGAACTGTCAATTTAATCCAAATTTCCATTATTCCACGAAAACTCCTTAACTCAAGGTCAGGGGTAGACAAGGTGCAGACCATTGTACTCTTCATATATAATTAATAATATGGTCCTTCATAAGTTGTTACTTTCTCATACACAGTATACTGTGATTTTTATTGAAATGCAAGTTCTGGAGTTCTTGTACCTATATTAACTACTTTGGTTAAATGTAACGTCAACTGTGTATGAGAAATTTGAGTGGTGCCCGCTTCATATACACTTTACTCTGTGTCATAAAATGTTGAGAACACCAATCAGATTTTGGAATATCATATTGAATTTAGTTATTGACAGGTATGTCTTTTGGTATGTCCATGAACTGTATTCAGTCAGTTTGAATAATTGATAAAATTTTCTAAATTAAAGATTTCTGTCTTCTGGGTTGCGCTGTGTAGTCTGGTAGATGTTTACCAACATTTCAGAGGTCATACTGCCTCCATCATCATCGCCGTGATGACGGAGGCAGTATGACCTCTGAAACGTTGGTTAACATCGACAGACTACACAGCGCAACAACCCAGAAGACAGAAATCTTCATACTCACCGCTGTGAAAACCTCAAATCTTACATTTTCTAAATTACATAATTATTCTTCAGCAGCCTTATAGCTCACCTTCACTTTGAAATAGTCCCAGTAAACCCCCAAGTAAAAATATTGTCCAGTCCTAATGTTAGACCACTAAGACCCTCTCTTGATGACTTGGCAATGCTATTTGATCAAAATGAGATCAGTGGTTAACTGTGGCTTGGGAATTGCCTAGGAGTATTATAGTAAAGTATACTGCCATTTAGCCAGTGGGTTAGAAGCAAGGCATTTGCATGGAAAGTGCATGACCCAGGTCCAATCCCTGGTGTGGCTATGAAACATTTTTGGAACAGTATATTATATTTGGTAGATTGTAGAAAATGTTGTGGTTTATCATGTGAGAATTATGTTGAATATTGTCATTTGTACCAGCTATGTTTCGTGTACACATTGCTTCTATAATTGGATCTACTTCTATCTGCAGCTGATTTATGATCATTCTTCTGAGAGAGTGTTTTTGCACTTTTCAAGTGCCCCAAATAAATAACTTTCATTATTATTTCAATGACAGACATTTAACCAGTTGCCCCTTGAATACTGGACACATTAACTAGTTGTTAAAACATTAGACTTGTTCCATGTTGCTGGTTGTAAACAAAATAAAAACCATCTGTCACCATAATATCCAACATAATTGTCATAATGAAACAATCAGTGGGATCAGAACAGGCCAATGGGCCTAAATGTTGTAGATGCGATTGTGTAGTGGTTGGGCATTTTTTGGAACTCTATGTAGGACAGGCAGTAGTTTGATAGTTGCATTGATGGTACTGACTGTTACATACATCTTTATTACATTCCATGGATCCATAAGTTAGTCAGATGACAATAGGATGTAGAATAAGTCATAATAATACAATACATGCTATACAAATACAAGTCATACTATTATATAAATGTCACAAAATACAAACAAAGGGTTCACATAAAGTAGAGATAAGTTACAAATAAATCCACCCATTATCTACAATAGATAAATTACGACTTACTTGTAAACATTAGAAATTCATCGACAGAGTAAAAGGAGTGTGTAATTAAGTATCTATTTAATGCTAGTTTAAATTGTGCCTTTTTATTTACAAGACTTGTGAGGTTTGATGGTAGACTGTTGAAAATTTTGATCCCTGCATAATATGCACTCTTCTGAAAACATGAGAGGTTGGCAATTGGAGCAGAAGAGGGGGCTGCTTTTCAGCCCTCCTACTAATCACTTTTGAACCAATGAAAGAATTTTCGTGCTATTACAGGCCACATATTTGTAATTTCATTTTCTACCATAAGTAATACCAGAATATTTCTCTGTTTGCTAAATGTGATCCTGTTAGTTCTGCTTGTAAATGACCATTTTTTCAGCTATGGGAAATGTGTTTAATTGTTCTGTTATGTTATCATTATGAATTTAGTTTCATCTTTTATATCCTGCTGTAGGTCCAAATAATTTAATTTTTATCGCTTCCATTCATTTTTGGTGGTTTATGGTTGCAGTCCAGCATTTAAACCCACAAAGGAACTTGGATAGTAATCAGTTTATAAAATTTTAAAATAATCTCTATTCTGGTTTTCCTCAACTTCTGACAATTTGCAAGCTTCACATCTAGGTCATTTGAATAATTAAATACACTATTATGGCAAAGGTATTAAATTATTTACCTGTAAAACTATTATAATATGTTACTCCTGGAAATTATACACAGAAGTGGATCACTTGCAGTAATTGCCAGTTATTAATTCATAGCTCTTGCTAGCATCAGCATATGGAATGAAACATTTTAAGGAAAGTAGGTGTCATAAGTTCTTCCCACACCTTTATGTTACTTTATATCATTGCTATGTAGAAGCGTGAAAATTGGAAGTTTCATCAACTTTTTGAGCAGCAGTCTTCTTGTGTACTTTACTTAGTGTAGTGAATTTTCAGGTTATCTCAACAGTTGGTGTAGTTGTGATTTGTTGGATCATCAGTTTGTTCATTACTCAGCAATAATGCAGCACTTCACCTACATATCTGAAGATGGGAAACAGCTGGAACTGGTAGTGAAATGGTGTAAAATAAACTTTTGTGAATTCAAATAGTCTCATCTAACTTCTTTTCGTCTTCAAAAATATTTCACCATTGAAATATTAATGTTTTAAACTTCATATAAATTAAATACAGTCACAAAGATATATGCTGCTTTAGAGTGTTATAACTGTTGTGATTTTAAGATATTTCAGAATGATTTAAGGCCATAGATTGGTTGTGATATTCATACAAACTTTAATTTTTCTTTAATTATATTTATTTATAAGTATTATGATCATAATGTTACTTCACTTATTTGGTTGTATTAAGACATACTTATAATTGCCAATTTTTGTTTTTGTTTTCAGAAATCAAAGCAAGGAAAAAGCATGCAGGTAGAGTGACTTTAACACTGTACTTTATTAAAATGACTTTGTTTTATATAGATACAGTAGACTCTCAATTATCCAGGGGCAAATTAACTGGGTTGCAGATCAACCGGGGTCCATATGGTTTAAACAAAAATTGAAAATTAATTTATAAAATCTGTTGTAAAGATGAGAACATTTAAAAATCAAGGAATGAATACAACGATGACATATTGTTCAATGTATTAACATAAGTCAATTGTTGCTAAAACCTGAAGTTTATGACAATAGAACATTATTACTGTCCGTTGGAATCCTTCTTTAAAAAAATAGTTGGTTTGTATTGCATAAAATTGTATGTAAAATTCTTTCTGTTATTAGCAAATCTTTAATAATTTATGTAGAGTATGTCTGTGAAGAGACTTACGTATTTGTTACATTTGCATGCTTTTTTTTTTAAATTTTTATGGATTATCTGGGATTTTGATTATCCAGGAAAATATATTTCCCAACCAACCTGGTAATCAGGTGTCTACTGTAAAAATAAAATATTCCATGTCAGGATTTAACTGAAATAATACGGTATGAAAAGTAACGGATATCCACCATCCATACCTTTTGTTTATGTTTTTTTATGCAGCCATAGTTATTGAGATTATGAAATAATCTGAAGGTAAACAAAGGTTCCTGTTTAGTGATTGTTGTCTTTGGTAAGAAGTGCAGAGTATGAACACTAAAATGTACACAGACCAAAGATTATTACCAACTCTATTCATTTATTTTGTTTCCTGTATTGTATATGATTCTTTGACAAGCCAAGTATACAATTAACTAACTAACTAACTAACTTACTAGATGGCTTATGGAACCCAAAGGTTCATTCACCAAATTAACCAAAGCCCTCCACCAGTTCCTGTCCTGGACCAACAAAATCCATAGAATCAACTCTTCTGCATTACAGAGTGAGTGAGTGAATATTGCATATGAGATAACAATAGACATATGCCATATTTACAGTCTCAGAGCAGATCCCATAAAATACTCCTAAAAGTTTCTTACATTGTTACTTGTTGATCCTCTTTTGTTGCAGTTCTGGGAGTTTGGCTTTGAGGTCTGTGTGGATCACTTACATAGATCAGAAGTGGACAGAATGCTGCCCTTGAAATTATTAAAATAGATACACAGTAATTGTTATATAATTACTTTTACAGCCCTTTATCAATTTTTACATTCTCATACATAGTACTATATAGAGGAATATTGAAATGACAAAATTTGATTGTTAATAATAATTTCTGTAATTTGGTCATGACATCTAAACTCTGGTGTGTATTCTGAAAGTGTTAAGACATACATAAACTTTTATCATGTCAGAAAAGGTAATTTAACCCCTCTACTATGAGGCTGGATTGAAACTTTGTGGTCAACAATTTAGCTGGTTGCCTCAGTTGTATCCTGCACAAAGATAATACAGGTTAAACTGAGTCTGCTATAGCATCCATTTGACTTTATGTCCAGTCATAGGTATACTGACTAACTGCTTGGAGCAGAATCATTTTTCATAAGCTGATAATCGCTTATCTGGTCATGAAATTTCTGACTTTAATATAACTTAGTTTCAGTACTGTGTTCATATGGGTCCTCCCATTGCAAATGAACATTATCCTCTGGCAGTTGAATCTAGTCTACAACCTCACATTCCATTTCCTATAGATATATTTGAATATTGTCCTCCATCTGTAGGCGTAATGAATGAAAATATTAAATTTATGAGCTACATCCCCAGAACTTGCATTTATGAAAATTGCAATATTTTCCCAGCACTGTATATGGGACTAGATATATTGATTAGGAGCCTTATTGTAGATGTCTGCACATTGATGCAGGCCAGATTGGATTTGTTTGCTGGTTACTTCCAACCCATGGGCCTATTTATGAAATCCTGATTAATAGCAAGAAAAGATTTATTTACTTTCTGTTGTAGTTTTATAAAGTTGTTTATAATTGCTGTTTATTCTTGCTGCAGAAAAGGACTTAGGCTTCTTGAGAATTGGCTCCTTGAATGTGAGAGTGAAGAGGACAACTGAGGCATTCAGCAACTTTCTGGGTGTTGGGCAAAGCAGTGAGAAAATACACAAAACGTGGGGCTCTGCTGACAACATTCAGCAGGTAATAACACATTTGATAATGCACTGAAAAGATAATCTTGTTTTTTGTTCTAAACATATGTGAAAGTGTTTTAATGATGATTTCTATCATCATAGGCATACTTTCTTTGGACATGGTCTGTTGTTCACATAAGAATAATAAGCATATTTTGATTGTACTGTCCAGAATTGTTATACATCTTGCAATTGTCTTATACAGTTTTGAGTCGGCTCTTTATATGCTATACTGTTTCAGGTTGACAGGTACGTGATGCCCCCTCCAAAATATGCTCCTATTAAAAAGAGAAGATCAAAGCGAGCACAAGACTTTGTCATAAGTCACAGCTCCCCAAGCACACCACCTAGTGAACCTAGAACTAGTTCTGGAGAAGCAGTAGGAGACTCAGACTCTGACACAGCTTGTGGTTTTGGTTCAAACTGGCAGAGCACTGTCTGAATGCACATCAGTTTCTTGTTGAAGTGCCACTTCATGGTTTTTAACATGAATCAACACTTTATCATTGGTGGTAAATGTAGTTTGTATTTAGCTCATAAATTATTCGAGTTCGTCCCTCATGCTGAATGTTTGCTGACAGGCATCATGAAATTTAATTTACCCATTAGAATACAATGCAAACATTTCCCTCCAAGTACTTCATAAAAGTTGATAATACTTTGAATAAATAATGATGTTTAACATTAATCATTATCATAATCAAATCATAATTTGATCATAACTATCAAGGATCATCATAATTATCATCACCTGAAAATACTCTTCATTGTCAGATCATTATGATCATTATTAAATAATAATCAGCATTCAGTAATCATTAAAATCATCCAGCAGATTTAATTTCAAATAGTTCAGCTGGCCACAATAGATGGCAGCACAAATAATTCATGTGGCCACTGAAATATAGCTGCGTGTTCTCTTCAGCTGAAAGATGTGACAGACAGTTGGACAGAACAAGCCCATAAGGTGTTTCTCGGTTATGTTAAGGAACACCAAAAAAGGCAGAACCTCCCACAGCCTGGCAACAACAGTAACAAGAAGAAGAAGAAGAATCTTTTGGAATAGTAAATGAGTCATAAATGTGAATGAGAGGTAGTGGTGAAAAATTTTCTTTTGCCAATTTTCTGTGCGGTTGATCAAACAGCAAATTAATGTGGTGTTTTTGTGGCAATGGTGGAAAGAGAAAGACAGAATAACTTGTTGCTTAACTGACTGTTTTCCTACTGTCCCACTAAGAGACATCACTCCAGTTACAGGCAAGTTGAAATGTTATGTTACAAGTGTCATTGAGAATTAAAGGCATTGCCCATGTCCAGTTCACTCTTGAACTGAGGTATAATACTGAGCAAAGGTCTTATATTATATGATATATGTTACAGAAACAATTTTCTGTGGTTTATTTTAAAAATACCCACATCTTATAGTGACACATAACATAATTATGTACAAAATACATTTTTATAAAACATGCCTGCTTGGTACTGGATAAAAATAAAAATTACAACCTACATTTCCTGTCTAGAGGGAATTGGATGGTAGTAGAGTTAGACTAAAAGTTAGTCCTAAAGTAATTGCTTCGATTATCCCTTCATTGTGCTGTATATTCTGGTGTGCAATCTGTGCTTGCAGAATGAGAGGTCTTGTGATCTCTGATAAAACAGTACATTTCAAAGACTATGATAGATGAATTCTGGAACTTTATTGAATGAAGTGACTGAAAGTCGTGGCTACTTTATGCAGGACAGTACCATAGTCCACATTGTAAATAACTTTGTGATGGTACTGCTGAAATGTTTGGGGAATGGATGATGTATTGGGAATTGTGGCTCATGTAATAACCACATTTTTTATGTATTTAGCACTGAAGTGAAAAATGTGTGTTGTTGTCAGTCCTCATTAATTGAAAGAACTGAAAGACAACTTTCAAAGTGAAGGTTCTGCTGTTTTAATACAACAGCATTGTTAAATGAATAAAAGCATATTTTAAGTAACCAAAGATTATTTGGAAGTAAAATGTATGAATACAGAACTGCTCCTTGATGTAATGTAAGTTACATTGTGTGGCATAAAGTGAGCAGCAATATATTAACAAAATATGAAATGTGAAATTGTCTGTTTACTACATGGAGCTCAAATAACAGATAAGCTGGAACTGTCTTCTAAATGTAGGTTGACTGGTGGCAGGCTCTTGTGAACTCAGTAATGAACTGTTACATAAAATGCAGGGGATTTCTTGATTAGCTAAACATACTACTAGCTTCACAAAAATGATGCTGCTCCCTGAAGTAAGTAAGTTGGTTAATCTTATGATTTGGGTTAGTTTTTAGATGGCATAAGCACTATTCTACCATTAAGTTCAGAAACCTTTGTGTTTACATAAAAAATAAGAAATACTAAATTGATTTTATCTTTTGCTTTCCCTATCAGATATTGCAATGTGTTTGTTCTACAAAAAATATACAATACCATACTTAACATTTTCATTTTTCAATTTTGCGCTTAATATAAATAGTATTATAATTCTGTAATATTAATAATTTCAGTATTACTTAATTTATAAACTTCATATTTTAATTGTATTTTAATTCAGCTTCATTAAAGTTGTCCAGTCACCCTGGAATGTTTTGTACTAAAAATTGTAATAAAAGTGTAAATTCGAAAACAGTAACTAGTGATATGTCTGTCATATAAGCCAGAGGTATTATGACTATACAACAAAATAATGCTAGGTCATTTTTTTTAACCTGTTTCTCATTAATAATAACCTCATAACTTTGCCACATTCTTCAGAGTTGCTATTCCCTTTGGATCCCCTTCTGTGTTAAATGTATAACCTATTTTAATACTTTCAGGTGAATTATAAAAGTTGCAGACATGAAGTGTGTAAGAATAGATAAAATTTGGGGTAAGTCTGCTACCATTCAGTTCAGAAGTTATCTTCCATCTTCTCTCAAAAGATGTAAAGATTAAAATATATACAGTTAGAATTATATCTTCATATTAAGTGTGTTGAACTTGGTCTCTCACCTGAAAAGAAAAGATTGGTTAAGAATGGGTGTTGGAAACTATTTGAGTGCAAGAAAGATGAGCAGGACTAAACATGTATTACATTGGTGGGGATGAAGTTAAATTGGTTCAGGATAGGGTCCAGTAGCCAGTTCTTGTGATTATGCTATTGAACTCTAGCTTTGATAAAAGATTATTGTGGGGATTTTTGATCATTTGAGTGGCAATCAGCATCTTAAGCATTACATAGGTCAGTGGAGTCAGTTATATAATCCTGGAAGAAGACTCAATTAAACTCGCTGTTGAATTGTTGGTTAATGTGGGGGCGGAATTGATATCCTTTTTGAAAATATTTGTATATTTCTTACATTAAATAAAGCAGAGTGTATTTTTTAAATTAATCTTTAGAACCCCTGATACATATTTATTATATATCTGTTTATGGGTGTATCATTGTATGTAAAATTGCTAAGGATACATGGAATATAAATAAATTTTATTCGATTCAATTCTGCCGGATGTCTTGCTTGCTATATGTTGGCATGGGCGTCTACCATATGTTGTACTAACCTTTCCATCAACCATGACTTTTGCTGTATGAGGTTGAAAGTTGCCGGAAGGTCGCAACTTAGATTTAATTCATCTGTGTTTCATCATCTGTAGTTATCCTGAGGTTGTCAGTCTGTCTAGCTGTTGGCATGGGCTGCCAATTCCATCAACCATGACTCTAGCCCTAGGGTGGGGTTGGAAGTTAAATTTCGATAGATCGGTTCCTGACAATGATACACGACTTCTGCATTTGGTATTATGCGTCTGCACGATGTAAGTTGGTATTACCCAAGTAGGTAGTTAGTATGGTATTTGTGTATAGCATACAGCAAGAGGTTATGTATGTATGGTACGGAATGGTGATGTGAATTCTGTCGTTTAAGCGCTTTCGCTTAATGCTTGGGGGGCATAGTTTTTTTCTTCATGGAATTTGTACATACTGAGGAGATTGTGACATGGCAGACCACATACTATTCTTGTGGACACATAGGAATATAACTGTATTGGTAAGAATTGTACTATTGTAATAAATGTATGCATAAGAATTTAATAAACACATTCGTAATCGTAGTGTGCTCCTTCAGTTTTTAAAATTAATCCATATTTTTGAGCAGCATACACCAGCTTGTAAGCAGTTTTGGCTCTTAATCCTAATGTACCCCAACGCAATTTTGACAATATTTTAATTTAGTTCTAGGTATGTGAGTCTTCCATTAATATGCTTTGTTTTGGTTACTACGTAAGTTTAGTACGAACGTAAGTTTCATTTGTGTAAGTAGTAGTTTTGAGTGCACGTTTATTCACTTGGTTTAAACCTAGAACTGTGTTGCTGGTAATCCTATGACATATCAACCACTGAGATTATTTAATGTTAATGCATAGAGGCTGGTAATGGTATTCAGGGCTGTAACATCTTGTATTCTTGTAGGTGGTTTCAGAGGAAAGTATTACCTCAGTCTTTAGCATGGACAGGGCTACATGGCTTCACAACCAAGATGACCACAATCAACATTTTCACTACTATCTCAAGCATAGAACAGGACAAAATGCATGATTCCTTTTTGTTTGTTTTCTAACCTAGTGTTATTAATTTAAAACCATGAAATTAATTTAATTTCAATAGATTTTATGTAATAGCCTGTGGCAGATGTTCGTTTGACAGATTTGTGGACAATATTGCTAATATTGTAACAGAAATTGACAATGTAGAACAAGTGCTTTCTTGGGGATGGAACTGAGCTATCTGTAAAGAGAGGTGTCACTGTTTTTATCAGTTTTACAGAAATGTAAAAGTGTAGAATTTAGAATTTAGAATTTTTAATATTTATATATTTTTATAGAGCCATAATAGTTCATTCAGTAAGGCAGATCATTTTTCTCTTTGCCACTTTGTCAATATTGGCTTAGTGGTCACCCAGCCTCCTGTGCAGTGGAAACAAGGTGGCTTTCCCTAGGAGTAAAGTGGTAAGGTAATGTAAGCATACCACTCATCTCCATTTAGTGCCAAGTTTAAGAATGCATATAACTTTACTTCACCTTTCTCTGTTTGCTTCCATGATGGAGTACTTTGGCTTTATACATATACATTTTTATATACATATGCATAAAAAAGGTAATCTCTTTTAACTGTCATATGTGGCATATCTTTTCACAGATGGTGATCATGAATTATGTGCAGTTCATACATACTGTCACTGACATTTAATGTCATGGGAGTCACTTTTGCAGTGGAGGGTGCACGTGAAGGATTTGTCCTTCTGCCTTATCTGATAGACCATTACCTTACATACCATTATGTGTATTTTTAAGGCAATAAGAACATTTTAAAGAGTGATTTATCAGTGACTTAGATTATTTTAAAAGTGGTATATTACATGATCATATTGAAGGCATTGAATCATTGTGTTGGTTGGTATAGTGGTCCACTAGACTTGTGTTTGGTATCTGGTTTGAATCTCTACTACAGTACTGAATGACCTGATTGAGGCTTATGTGGTTTTCCTCCATATCTTCAGGCAGTAGTTAGGATGGTATCTGTAATAGAGCATTATTAAGTAACCTATAAATCATCCTGAGAGATTGTTTTGTTCTAACTAAGTCTGCTTCTTTTCAGAGGATACTTCTCTTTGACCAACACAAGTTCTTGAAGACATGGAGAAAGAAGTGACCAATAAGGGGCATGTTATACATCTTGAATTCACTGGAGCAGTTATCTGCCATAACATGATGACTTGGAGGGTATTTTCAAGACTTGGGTTCCATATCAATTAAGGGAGAATGGAGGAGGAAATTAACTCATTGGAACATGGAGTGTGTTTCAATGTTCCTCCTATGAGGGGAGAAGGACAAGATGAATTTGCATTGCAAGATTATGGAGGTTGTCTTAAAGACCTAGGAGGGAGCAGGTCAGTTTGGTGAAATTCTTAAATTGTTTAACAAAACACTTCTCAATGCATTTTTTATTGGAGGGACCTGGTCAAGAAAACTACTGTCAGAACACCTCTAATTCCATTCTCACAAAACATACACATACAATTCTTTATGGCAAAAGAGTAATGTTGGTATGACACACCAAGTGAATAGAACATAGTAACATGAAACAATGAAACATCCCCATCACCACTGGATGTAGTAAAATGTAATGTAAACAGGAGCATAATTTGTCAGATAATGTCACAGTGTAGTAATTTTAAATGTGATAAAGAAGGGCTAGGTGTAAAAAGGTATTAATATCAATTTATGCAAGGATGGGAAATTCATGGAGACCTGCTGACTCTGGCAAGGAAAAATTTCATGCTGATGTCTACATTATCTTAAAATTAACTGCCTCATACCCCATATGATAAATTTCTTTGCATGTCAAGAATTGCATACTACATTTTTACATGCATGGTTTTGTGCTAGCAGCTCATCAACATCAGTATCAAATTTGAAGTATTGACATTTGTGCTCCTCCACTTGCATCCATTATTTTTGAATTCAATAATGACTTTCCATAATGCTTGTAGACATTGTCAATCAGAAATGTCCATTTATCCTCCAGTATGCATATCATCTTTGTAGATGAACATCATGTAGTATTGAATAACACTTGTACCTATAAAATAGATAATCAGTTTCAGTCTTGGATTAGGGTATTAGCTGCCTTCCTCAAGTTTATGCATAGTTTTTTCCTCCTCTGGAAGAATGCATGGATAATTTCACTTCTACTCTTCTCTCATCTTTGCTGATATATGTTTGACTATTCTCATGCTTCATACAATACCTTTTTAGTTGAAAAATTGTCATTTAGTCTGTAACATGCATTACACTCTAATATGATTGAAAATTTTAACTTCATTGAATAACTTTCCCACAAATGTGATTTTTAGTATTGTCTTGTTTCAGTTTGAACTTGGTTTCCAGTCAGCAAAGTGTTACAAACTTGGCTGCTGTTCAGCAAAGTGGTATGAATATGGTTTCTGCTCAGCCAAGTGGTTTCAGTATGGTTTCTGGTCAGCAGAGTGAATTATCCTTTGCTTCTGGTCAGCAAGGCAATGAAAGAATTGTAACTTCACAGACGCAACATAATATATCTATGGGCAATCAGTCATTGACTCTTGCAGGAGGGTCATATGATTGTAATGTATGTGGACAGCAGTTTCAATTTCTTCCTGACTTAAGGACGCACTCTGTTATTCATGTGCGACAGCGCCCTCATGAATGTGTTGCCTGTGGGAAGAGGTTTATATTTCCAAGTGACCTGAAGAGACATATTCTTATTCATACAGGGGAACGTCCTTTTGAGTGTAATGTGTGCGGTAATAAGTTTAGAAAATTGAATGTTCTGAAGCGACATGCACTGATACATACTGGAGAACGTCCACATGAGTGCTCTGAATGCTCAAGGAAGTTTAGAGACATTACTGACCTGAAGAAACACATGCTCTTTCACACTGGAGAACGTCCACATGAATGTAATCTTTGTGAAAAGAAATTTACTCTGATATCACACCTAAAGAAACATTCACTTATTCATACAGGTGAACGTCCTCATGAATGTGGCGAATGCGGTAAGACATTTATACGAGTAAGCGATCTCAAAACACATACCTTGATACATACAGGGGAACGTCCACATGAGTGCAGTGTGTGTGGCAAGAAGTTTAAGTTGTCATCTCATCTCAGGAAACACACCCGAATCCACACAGGAGAACGTCCTCAGGAATGCAGTGTATGTGGTAAGAAGTTTACATTTCCTAGTGATCTGAAGACACATTCTCTTATCCATACAGCAGAGCGACCACATGAGTGTAATGTCTGTGGTAAACGATTTACTTTTCCTGGTGATCTAAAGACACACTTACTGATTCACACTGGAGAACGGCCTCATGAATGCTCAGTATGTGGGAAAAAATTCATGCGGGTAACACTTCTCAAGAAACACTCTCTAATCCACACAGGACAACAACTTCATGAATGTACTGTATGTAACAAGAAATTTACACGATTAACTCTGCTTCGGAAGCATTCGTTGATTCACAGGGAAGTGCTGCCACATGAATGTGCTGTGTGTGGGAAGAAGTTTACTTTTGCTAAGGAATTAAAAATGCATTCTTTGATTCATGAAAATGAACAGCAACACCACCAACAACTGCAGCAACATCATCAACAGCAATATCAGCAACAGCAGCAACTGCAACAACTGCAGAATCAGCAACAGCAGCTACTTCAGGAACAGCATCAGACTCCACAACAGCAGCAGCAAAACCAGCAACATCATCAAAATCAGCAACCACAGCAGCACAATTGGCAACACCTTCCACAGAATCAGCAACAACCTCTTGCATTGCAGTCTCCTCAACAGTCTTACGACTGTAATGTTTGTGGGAAGAAGTATCCATCTTCTACTGAACTAAAGTCACATTCACTAATTCACGTGGGACAACGGCCACATGAATGTGATGTGTGTGGTAAACGATTTGCATTTCCTAGTGATTTAAAAGCACATTCTCTATCCCACACGGGGGAACGACCACACGAATGTATTGTATGTGGTAAAAAGTTCAGTAAGCTAAATGTACTGAAAAGACATTCGCTGATTCATATGGGGGAGCGACCTTATCAGTGCAATGAGTGTGATAAGAAGTTTAGAGAATCAAGTGACCTGAGAAAACATGCACTCATCCATTCTGGACAACAGCCTCATGAATGTACTGTGTGTAAGAAGAAGTTCATTTTGATGTCTCAGCTGAAGAAGCATGCTGAAATTCATACAGGAATTAGACCTCATGAATGTGCTGTGTGCAGTAAGAAGTTTTTACGGTTGTCAGACCTTAATACACATACCCTCATACACACTGGCGAACGCCGACACGAATGTACTGTGTGCGGAAAGAAGTTTACGCTCGTTTCTCATCTTAAGAAACATTCTCGAATCCACACGGGAGATAGACCTCATGAATGCGCCGTATGTGGTCGAAAGTTCACATTTCCCAGTGACCTGAAAACTCACTCCCTTATTCACACTGTTGAACGTCCTCATGAATGTACTGTATGCGGTAAAAAGTTTATCTTTCGTAGTGGTCTCAAAATACACACGCAGGTACATGCTGGTGAATGACCATCTCATCATCTCACCTCAGCAAACATCCCAGAATCAGTGCAGGAAAACATCGCATGGATGCGCTGTATGTGGTGAAAAGTTTATGCGAACTGTTCGAGACTTATATAGATGTAAATAAACGCACACTTACCCGGTGTCCTACGTGAGCGATTAAATGCGAGTTGCGTGGGTGATGCGGAAATATCAAACTGGCCGTTTGTGTGGCGCTGTCCTAGGTTCCAGCGAAGCGGTCAGGAGAGGGAAGCGGCCAAAGTCCGAGATCAAATATTTTGATATTTTCGCGCGAGTCGCTGCGCTGGCCAGTAAGGCGCATGCGCAAGAAAGCTCTGACCATGCAGTACACGGAAGGCGCATGTGCAGGAAGGCCGCGTGCTTCTATTGCGGTCTCTCACGTAGGACACAAGCGATTCCCCGCTTCATATGACACCTCAAGCTGCTTATGCGGCTCGGGTAGCTCGCTTGTTATCGCTTAAGTAGGACATTGCCTTAAACCACAGTATAAATTACTTTGCAGCATATTCTTTGATCTACAAAAAGAGACATCCTCAATAATGTGTTATGAGTACTGATAAGGAAGAAGAGTGGCTGAGTGCTTTATCCTAGATACCAGCGTCAGTTGTGCGCATACATTTGTTCCTTGTTTACGCAGATAATTATGCCAGTTGGAACATACGACAGGTTTGTGCTTCAAAGAAGCAAGACCCGGACTCGGAGTAGGAAGCAGCAGCCGAGCTTTGTCCGCTTCTCCTCCTGCTTATACCCTAACTAAGTTGTTATGCACTGAATGTATAGTTCAGTACAATCTGCAGAGAAATTATTTGGTGATTCAGCTGAGATACAGCCTTTCTGCTACGCACGGTTACTGAATTTTTGCCGCGTTTCCTATTCGGCCAGCTACAATGGATGAAGTTTATCCTGATGAGTTAACAGTGGTGATAGGAGGAAGTGGTCGTCCTTGTGACTTTATTGTCTAAGATTCCCTTTGGGAATGAATTAATTACTTTACTAGAGCATTGGATGTTTTTAAGTGAATATTACATGAAGTGTAACTCAG